>JAPKLW010001606.1:40128-123076 GCA_026898455.1 Plectranthus barbatus
CTCAATTTAGCGAAATATATCCGGTCAAATATATCCCAATTTTGAATAATTTTATAATCGAATTTCTTTATTATTTTAATTAAAAAATCGAAATATATCCCAAATTGCCGAAATCAATCTCAATTTAGTGAAATATATCCGGTCAAATATATCCCAATTTTGAATCATTTTATAATCGAATTTCTTTTTAATCATTCAATCATTTTATTATCCAACTTTTTTTAATTTTTTGTTTCGAAAAAACCGAAATATATTTCAACATATTTAGCATTAAACAATATAAAAACAAATGCACTCGGAAATCAAATTTAATTCAAACATAAACAATATCCAAAATATCCCAATTACAAAAACCATTAAATTCAAAAAACAAATTGTTAATATGCTACACTAACATTAATTATCATCGTATGACATTTCAAAAATCGACCATGCCATAAACATCCTATATTTTTCTTCCATATCTTCCCTTTGAATCCAGTATTGATTCGGCCTCCCACATATCAACTGGTCCATGTGAATGCAAGCATAAACAGCTTCATTCGACATCTCATAAGCACTGAAATTTTTAGTAAAATCGAGAGCCAATGGCCGATCAATTTCTCCCAAACCTATTTTGTTAACTTCAAAATAATTGCCGGCGCGTAAAAACTTGTAGAAATGATCGGTCATGCGCCTTACAATATCCGCTCTATACCGTTGCATCTGTGGAGTTAAACGGTTCAAGTCGGCAGCATATATATGACAACTCCAAGTGGCCAAGTCAATCCTCAGACACAACCAATGCTCTCCAGCTTGATATGGCATGAGTAACTTTATAAAAATAAAAGATGATTAAAATTCGAAAAAAAAGGATTAAAATGATTTAAAATTCGAATTCAAAAAATTAAAACACTTACAACTGAAGCCGTGTACCAACTTCGAGAACTTGGACTATCTTCCCCTTTAATGAAAGCCAGTAATTCTTGGGAAACAGTAGTGGGTTTACTCCGAGGAGCAACATTTGAAGGATACGACTTGAAGAACAAAGACTGTAAAAAAAAATTACCAAAATATAAATTAAAATCGAAACAATTAAGGTAAAAAATAAAAAGCTTAATTTAAATAAATTGTATCGAACCTGGAATCTTGGGTTTACAATACGAACCCATTCTGGATTACAAGTACGTGAAACGTACTTACTCTTCGTAATCAACTTCATGTTGAGGGCCTCAACATAAAGCTCCACATGGGCTTGAGAGAGTTTTTTGTTGAGGTCTTCAAGATGTTCAAAGAATGATTGACTCAACTTAGCTCCATTAGACTGTGAAACCCGGAGTTGATTTTCGCCAGACTCTCTATATTGACGATAATTTTTCACGACTTCTTTTTTCAATCCTACAGGTCCAGACTTTTTGAACTTTCGCTCATTCTCATCATCACCACCAGAAGACTGCAATTTTATAAAAAAAATATCAACATAAGAGAACATCAAGTAC
Source organism: Plectranthus barbatus (assembly GCA_026898455.1). Classification (NCBI taxonomy): domain Eukaryota; kingdom Viridiplantae; phylum Streptophyta; class Magnoliopsida; order Lamiales; family Lamiaceae; genus Plectranthus; species Plectranthus barbatus. The sequence continues at coordinate 41,607 of JAPKLW010001606.1, forward strand.
TACAAAAAATTATTTTAAATTATACCTCTTCACTTCGAGTTTGAGGTTGAGGTTGAGGCTGAGAACTAGAAGCATCGGATTGCCGACATGCATGAATAGCTTCATAAACAAACTCCTTCAAGCCAGGTACCACCTCATCAACAATGAATTGCTTCACGGCTGCAAAAAACTTAGCATCTCTCTCTTGCCTCCGAGCTTCCCCTCCAGAAGATGAATCCGATGATTGCCTAGTACTCCTCCTCCTCCTACTCCTCGTTACTTGTGTCTGTGGCTCGAACTCAGGGTGATCAGTCTCAACGTCAGGCTGCTCGCTCTCAAACTGAGGCTGCTCTTCCTCGTTCACCTCCACATTTACCAAATAACCACCTCCATGCCATGCCTCGTCGTGGATGACATTCTCAATGTCATGCCCATCGTGGGCTTCATCACCCGCCTCAACTAATATCTCTACCCTCTCAGTGTGTGTAGATGTTTCATGTGCTTCATCGAGCACATCATGCACATCATGCTCTATGCCGAGGCCTTGCTTGTGTAATATGCGCTGTGTCGATATTGGGGCCACATATTCAACATCCAATGTACCCGATCCTTGTGATGATCGCCAGTACAGTGTTCTCATTTCTGATGGCGAAGGAGGTAGGGCAGTTAAAACAATTAGCTGCAAAATTTAATTTAAGAGTTAAATAAGATAAGATAAGATAAAATAATATTATGATTTTAAAACAAAAATACACACTCACAAAATAAATAGATTACCTGTTGAGAAAAGAAAGCTACCCAATCTTTGATACTAGCGCGTCTAAAACGCCACTTCAACATCCGTGGCTCGGCATTACGGTGTACTATCTTTCCACACGCCTGCCCCAATTGAGGAATAACCTCATATGCCCAAACCTAACAAAATAATTAACAAAAAAATTAAAGATTAACAAAATAATTTAGTAATATATGAAATGGTGAAGAGTTGTATTTTTATACCTGTAGTACCCAGAACGGTCCAGGAAGATGATAGCCTTTCTCAGCACTACTCCTATTAGTAGGTACGTGCTTACTATAATACAAAAGTGCTTTGTATGCATATGCACCCCATGGAAATTCGTTTCATGCATCCAAATCTTCACTAAGAACATATATCCAATTTTCTATTTTTCTCTTATCCGTGTATCCCAACCCGACAAACCAAAATGCTAAAATGTTAGCTACCCTAAGGTACAAATGCCTATGTGTAATATCAACTGTTTTGAATTCAAATCGCTTCAAGAGTTCTTTAGCACTAACTTGTTCTCCCCCACAAAATACTCGAAAAACAGTACTAACATCTAAAGCATGTTTAGCAGTAGGATTAAAACTAGAAGTACCAAATCGTAAACCACTAATAATGGAAAATTCACTAGGTGAAAATATGAGATCCCGTCCACCCACTCGGAACCTTAACACTTCATCATTAGTTGAATCAATTTGATGAGTAAAAAGTTCAAATAAAGACTGCGACGAACTAAGACCATTATCAGCCCAACCCAAAAAATGACCGAAAACCCCGTTTGTAAACTCATCAACTAACCCTTGTTCTCCAACAGATAACAATGTCTTGTTAATTGTATCGAGAACTTTACATTTATAGAATAAATTGGTCTTAGCCGTGCATCCATGAAGCCCGTATCTTATCCACTGAGGCTGCACATTATATGATTTTTTTGTTATTAAATGTGACAAAATTCATGAACATGCATACACGAACATGTGCATTACAAAAACAAAAAAAAATAAATAACAAAACTAACTCATACTCATTCGGCTGGATTGCAAACAATACAAGATACAAACAAAAAAAACTCAATCATTCTCATTATCAAATTAATAATTCAACAACCAAGAATAACAAACGATACATATATACAGCCGAACTCAAAAAATATTTCACTTCAACTGATTCAAAAAAAATTCCCAAAAGAATAAAATTGCACAAAATAAAATGAGAAAAGGCCGAAAAAACTTACCTGCACCGTCGACATCGTTCGCCGGAAATTTTTGTCAGTTCAGGGGTGGGTTTTTTTGGTTCGAACGTGTGTCTCCAACTCCAGCCGAATGTCCCTTTGTTTTCACGCCCAATTTCGTTTTTTTTAGGTTTGTGAATGAATGAATTACAGTGGGGTAGTTGTACGAAATCAATCTGGATTTAATGTTGAATTCCAGATGAATTTAAAAAAAGACCGAACTCCAGCTCAATTCGGTTGGAATTCAAGCCGATTACACGACCGAAATAAAGCTGGATTTATTCCAGCCCATTTTTAAATAAAAAATTGATTTTTTAAAAAAAAAATTCCAAATATATCTCAATTTAATAAAAACACCGAATTCAAGCTCAATTCGCTCGGAAATAAAGCCCATAAGCGGACCGAAATATAGCTCGATTATTCCAGCCCATATTTAAATATTTATTCGAGGAAAATCCAAATATATCTCAATTTAATAAAAACACCGAATTCAAGCTCAATTCGCTCGGAAATAAAGCCCATAAGCGGACCGAAATATAGCTCGATTATTCCAGCCCATATTTAAATATTTATTTGAGGAAAATCCAAATATATCTCATTTGGCACAAATCTTGCCCAATTGAGACATATTTATCATTTATTCTATTTTTTAAAATTAAAAAACACGATTGAATTTTTTTTAAAATATACAAAATTCGAAATATATATCACTTGAGAAAGATATATCTCAATTGACCAAAATCTTGCCAAATAGGGACTCATCTAACATTTATTTAATTTAATTTAATTTTTTAAAATTATAAGAATCGAATTATATTTTTTAAAAAATAAAAAATTCGAAATAACTCGCACTAGGCCAAGATATATCTCAATTGCTCGAAATTGCCCAATTGGATCTTAATTATTGTTTATTTTATTTATTTAAAATTAAATAACTAGAATTATATTTTTTTACAAATAATTTTTTTTTTAGAATATATCTCACTTGGTGAAGATATATATCATTTGATCTCAATTTCGAGCAATTGAGACTTTTTATCATTTATTTTACTTAATTTCAATGTTTTAGAATTTAAATAAATGAATTATATTTTTAAAAATAAATCCTTCCAAATATATCTTCCTTGGGCGAGATATATCTGAAATTCCCGAAAGCAAGCCGAATTTTTTTCAACTAAAACATCAATATATTATATTTTATTTCATCACACTCTAAAAATTAATAAAAAATAGACCTCTGAAATATATCTGTCTGGCCGAGATATATTTCAAAAGGCCGAATGCAAGCTGGAAGGATTTCGTGTATATTTTATGCCATTGCGAATTTAAAAAACAATAAATATAAAGTTGTGTTATACAATATTAGTAAAAAACTCGACCGTTAAACATTTCACACATTTCAAAAGATTTGATTGCCTGATTTAGACATTTTAACCTAAAAACATGTACTTTGGCTATTTTTTGAAGTTTTTCATAAGGGTGGCTATTTTGTGAATGTAATATTAGGAAATGGCTATTTCAGATTTTCCCTCTTTAATTTACTATGATGTTCAAAGATAAATTTATAAACACATGAAAAATAATGCTAAATTTGGACATTATACCATATAAATGGGAAAAAAAAAAGTAATTTAGAACAAATAATTGGGATGGAGAGAATGTATAGTAAAGAATGTAAATCAATCATATTATTTTGGGTAGAAGATGAGATGAGAGCATCGATGATCAAAATTTTCATTCTTAGAGATGTTAATTTTGTCTAAAGTTGGTGGATTAATCCTAGAAGATTCATTCAAAACAAAGATTAGGATTCAACCCGAAAAGTTATTAGAATTCGAGCAATGAAATTTTTCCATTGCTAATTCCAATAATGAAAACCTTTTCCAATGCAAAAATCTTAGTATATAGGATTTTAGCGACAGTTCAGTTGCTTAGTCGTATTTTTTTTTTTCATTCGCTAATGCCATACTTAGCCTTAATTTTTTTCATTCGCTAATTCCATACTTAGCCAGTTAAAAAAAAATGATTAATATTACGTAATGCTTTCAATCATAATCAACGAGTTTCATATCTTTCTCATTAACAAAAATTATTTTATAGGACTAGTATTAGCTTTTTAAAATATACTATTTTATAATAATGCAATTTTTTTTTTAAGTTTTATTTAACAAATCATTTGCAATATGGAACAAGAAAATGCTAATAGACAACAGCGAAAAGACAACAGTTTATGCTTGAAACCGTTGTCGAAGAATGATTAAAGCCTAAATAATTATCTATTAGTATAATAAAACGCATAAAGACAACGGTCCTTCTTTACCGTTGTTGTTTAAGTGTTATCTATTACACAAAAGACAATAAATATACTTAAATGTTGTTATTTAAGTGTTGTATAGAAAAACAAAAATTCCACCTTTATTTTACTCTTTTTTTCTCGATATATTTTTTTTCTTTCGATTCTAAATTTTTTTTTTTTGCTTTGCTTTTTTCGCACAAAGCTACCATTTTGTTTTTCGATTTTGCTTTTCTCGTTTTTTTTCTTTTCTTTTTTTTCCGAAATCACAAAACAAGACAACACAACAATACCAAAAATAAAATAAAAGACCCAAAACGGGAGCACACCGCCCAAACTTAAGGACGGACATTGTCCTCAATGTCTAAAGGCCGAACTATCTAAAGTGTTCTCGATGAGGGACAACATAAAAAAGGGCTTATAGTGATAGGGTAAGAAATAAAATAAGGCTAAGGCTCAAATAAGGTGCAAGGGTTAAGTAAAATTGAAGGAACAAGAAAGGCACAAAATAACGCAATGATGACCTAGATCATTTCCGAAGTGGTGCAAAATTAAATTTCGCCTCAAGGGTGCAAGAAGAAATCGAAGGTAAACACTCACACTAGCAAAACATTATCATGGAACTAATAAAAATCAATCAACCTAACAAAGTAATGAGGTTTTCAAAACAAATTTAATTCCAAAAGATCATATATGAAGCACCTCAAGAAATAAAAGGTTAAACAGAAGGAACAATCGAAAGATAAGAATCAACTGGTCAACAATTTAAAACCACAAGAAAGGTAACAACAAAGAATTCATCCTCAAGCTGGAGCAAGAACATGCAAAAATAAGAAATCCGACTAGACACAAAATACGAACAAAGAGTAAACAGGTCATGAGCAATAGCATACCATAATAACCACATCAAACCACCAACAGAACATACGCCACCACAAAACACAATACGAGTAAGAGTAGTAATTAAGTACAGACCAGAGTTGAAATAGAAGTAGAGTTTAAACAAAAGATATAACCAAATCCAGGTAGTGAGCAGGGGTAAGGATTAAACCATAGTCAGTCTAATCTTTGGCTAGGGTGTTGAAAATGGAAAAGATCAAGAGTAATTATCAAAGCCACAAATGTTGAAAATGGAAGAACACAAATGTTGAAAATGGAAGAAATCAAGAGTAGCAATCAAGACCACAAAGAGCGGAGAAGATTAAGCAAGCAATCAAAAATCAAATCATTTATTTCCATAAGTTGTTCACCTAATTTGTTTACCTTCGCCCTATTTAAAGGGCACCTTGTACGTGTTTTCAGATAATCAAGAAATCAGAAACAATCTCTCTTTTTCTATCAACCATGTCTACCCCTAAATCTAATATGGTATCAGAGCAGGACTAAAATCCTGACTCTGTAGACCCAAAATCTTGATTCATCATATCTTTCAATATCCTTCAAACCAAAATCAAAATCAACCCTAGCCAAGAACTCAGAAGGACAAGTTCGATCTTGTTCTAACCAAAGCCAAAAGATCAAACCTTGTGACTCAGTCAATGGATGACGCGATGAACAGTAACATCACTGTGAACGAGGCTCAGTTCTGCCGTGGAAGCGGTGGCAGAGGCGGTGGCTTACGCCGTCGTGGAAATAAGCATGGAGGCTGGTCTAGCAGCAATCGCGGCCGTCTGCCGACGACGCAGTGGCCGTGCAAGGCGACGGCTGGGGGAGGACGGCGACGGCAAGGCGACGGCGAGGCTGGTACTGCTGCTCCGGGTGTGGCCGTACGGCTGATTGTGGAGAAGGGAGGGAGTCGATCGGTGGAGGTAGAGGGTTTGGAAAAATACCAAACCCAAATTCCCCTTATTATTATGATTTCTTGCAATTTAGTCCCTCTAATTTCAATTCTCTTAATTTTAACCCATATGCTTTCAATTCTTTCAAACTTACCCCTCCAAACCTTATCAATAATAGTAGTAAAAACAACCCTATAAAAAAACCTTTTTTCGGGGGTTGGATTTTCGATTGTGGGGCCACTGATACTATGTCGTTTGACATAAATGATTTTTTAAACATTTCCAAAACCAATAAAACTCATATCCAAACCTCCAATGGGGATCTTGTAGCCGTTGCAGGATCAAGAACGGTGCAAATTTCTCCTACCTTACGCCTTTCTAATTGTCTTCTTGTTCCTTCTCTTTCTCATAAACTCCTTTCCATCAGCCATATCACTCGAGAATTAAATTGTACCCTGATTATAAACCCGTCCTTCTGTCTTTTGCAGGATATCAGGACGAAGAAGATCATTGGGCGTGGCACTGAGAAGCAGGGACTGTACTGTGTCGATGAGGTTGATCAAAATGGTACCGCTTTACTTACTCAGAAATCGATTGATAGGGAAATTTGGTTGTGGCATAGAAGGTTAGGACATCCTTCTAAAGGGTATTTACAGTTACTGTTTCCTAATTTAGCTACAAACTCTAAGCTTTCTTGTGATTCTTGTGTTATGGCCAAAAGCCACCGACATTCGTTTCCATCAAAAAATAAAAGAGTCAATGATATTTTTTCCCTTGTTCATTCTGATGTGTGGGGCCCAGCTCCGTGTTTAGGAGGAAATCGCTTTAAATATTTTCTCCTATTTGTTGATGACTGCTCTAGGATGACCTGGATCTATTTTTTAGAAACCAAATCTCAGGTTTTTGAGAAGTTTGCTATGTTTTATGCTATGGTGCAAACTCAGTTCAAAAAACAAATTCAGATTCTTCGCTCCGATAACGGACGTGAGTTCATTAATACCTCCATGATCAATTTTTGTCAACAAAAAGGCATTTTACACCAAACCTCTTGCTCCTATACCCCTGAACAAAATGGGATTGTAGAAAGAAAGAATAGGATCCTTTTAGAGATGACTCGTGCTATGATGTTAGAATCTGGTGTTCCCACCACCCTCTGGCCTGAAGCTGTAGCTACGAGTGTCTATCTTCTCAATAGGTTACCTACAAAAATTCTCCAATTACAAACACCATTACAATACCTTTCCTCCTGTGTCACTATTCCTTCCGCTCTTACTCTTGAACCAAGAATTTTTGGTTGTTCTGTCTTTGTTCACATTCCGAAACACGAGCGCACCAAATTTGCGCCTTGTGCTGAAAAGTGTGTATTCGTAGGTTATGGGGTTAATCAAAAGGGGTATAGGTGCTACAACCCAAAAACCCGACAGGTCATCACTACCATACACTGCGACTTCCTTGAGACAGAGTATTTTTTCCGAAGCCACCCTAGTGCTCAGGGGGAGAATAGTAGTGACCATCTAAGCTGGCTTCTAAGTGTTCCTTCCGACGATTCTGAAAAAAGGCAGGTACCTTCTGATCAACCCACAGAGAACTCAGAACAAATCCAGCTCGAAGTGCTACCTCCAAGATCTCCTGGAAACTTGGTATCCTCTGGTGATAGTAATAATCCTCCTCCTTTCTCTGATTTACCTATCTCACCTGTTGAATCTCCTTCTTTCTCTGATTTACCTATCTCACCTGTTGAATTAAGAGGACCGGAACCCGAGGTGACTATTTTGCAGGAACAATATGTACTTCCCCCTCGAAGTACAAGAGGTATACCTCCCAAACGATATTCCCCTGAAAAAGAGAGTCGAAGAAGCAAGTACCCTATTGGTTCCATTGCCCGAGTCAACCTCTCTAAAGAAGCCACAGCTTATGAAAAATCCTTGTACACGGAGGAGATACCTCCCTCCGAAGTTGAAGCACTGAGTATACCACATTGGAAAGAAGTGATTCAGAAAGAAATGGATGCCTTGAACAGAACCAACACATATGACAAGTGCCGACTTCCTGATGGAAAGAAACCTATTGGATGTAGGTGGGTCTTCACTATTAAAAGAAAGTCAGACGGGTCCATTGAACGATACAAGGCTCGGTTGGTAGCCAAGGGGTACACACAGACTTATGGAATCGACTATGACGAGACTTTTTCTCCAGTAGCCAAGATGAATACAGTCAGAGTTCTTCTATCAATTGCTGCAACGAAAGATTGGGCTCTCCACCAGTTCGATGTCACAAACGCTTTCCTGCATGGAGATTTGAAGGAAGAGGTGTATATGCTACCTCCTCCGGGTTTTTCTCATGAGTTTAAAGAAGATGAAGTCTGTAGGCTCAAGAAGACTCTTTATGGTCTCAAGCAATCTCCTAGAGCCTGGTTTGGAAGGTTTACAGCTGTTATGAAGAAATTGGGCTTCCAGCAAAGCAACTCTGATAATACACTTTTTATCAAACGGAGAGGAGATTTAATAACTTGTCTAATCATTTATGTTGATGATATGATTCTGACAGGGAATGATACAGAGGAGATGATAAAATTGAAGGCAAGTCTGTTTAAGGAATTCGAGATGAAAGATCTGGGAAGGTTAAAATACTTCCTAGGGATTGAAGTTCTGAGATCAAAACGTGGCATCTTCATTAATCAGAAAAAATACACTCTTGATCTCATTGCTGAAACTGGACTACTTGACTGCAAGCCAGCGACCACCCCAATTGTGGTCAACCATGGGCTTCAAATTAAGGAAAAAGCTGATGATGTCGATCGAGGTCAGTATCAACGACTTGTGGGACGTCTCATCTACCTCTCGCACACTCGCCCCGATATATCTTATGCCGTGGGAGTTGTCAGTCAATTCATGCACCATCCTCAAGTTGAACACCTTGAAGCTGCCCTGAGGATTGTAAAATATCTAAAAGGTACGGCAGATTTCGGGGTCCTCTTCAGAAAATCGGATAACCTCGAAATCCAGGCTTACACTGATGCAGATTGGGCCGGAAACCCAGTTGACAGAAAATCCACAGCCGGCTACTTTATTCTAGTTGGGGGGAATCTTGTCTCTTGGAGGAGCAAGAAACAAAAGGTTGTTGCACTGTCCAGCGCAGAAGCCGAATTTAGAGGCATCAAAAGCGGAGTGACAGAGATACTATGGATAAGAAAGCTGATGAAGGAGTTAGGATTTTTTTCGGGGAAAACATGTCGACTTCTTTGTGACAACAAGGCTGCTATAAGCATCTCCAACAACCCTGTCCAACATGATCGGACAAAACATGTGGAGGTTGATCGACATTTTATAAAAGAGAAGATTGAGGATGGTACAATTGCTCTTCCGTATGTCTCCTCGAAAAATCAGTTGGCTGACATTCTGACCAAAGCAGTAGATTCTAAGAGCCTTTCGGATGTTTTAGTCAAGTTAAATATCGGCAATCCCGATACTTAACTTGAGGGGGAGTGTTGAAAATGGAAAAGATCAAGAGTAATTATCAAAGCCACAAATGTTGAAAATGGAAGAACAAAAATGTTGAAAATGGAAGAAATCAAGAGTAGCAATCAAGACCACAAAGAGCGGAGAAGATTAAGCAAGCAATCAAAAATCAAATCATTTATTTCCATAAGTTGTTCACCTAATTTGTTTACCTTCGCCCTATTTAAAGGGCACCTTGTACGTGTTTTCAGATAATCAAGAAATCAGAAACAATCTCTCTTTTTCTATCAACCATGTCTACCCCTAAATCTAACATAGGGGAACACCCACACGAACATTCTTAGAAATTTAAGAAATCGATCATCCATTTGTTTGTTGAGTCGGGTGGTATTGCAACATTCACCCTGAACTGAGCGGACTTTCTCGTGCAAAATGTGGAGTTCAGTGAGAATCAGATCGGCATCTTTAGTAGTCCTGGAGGAGAGATTTTAGAGTGTGCAGCAGTGGTGCGGGCCTTGCTAGGCTTCGGGAGTTGTGCATGAGCAGCACCGGCATGCCTTCGCTGCAGGCGACAAATGTTGATATCTGTAGCGCCTGTATCCTTTGCTTCAGCTGCCATGGTTGGCACCCCAGCACACTCGCAAACCTGCAAAATCAAGGAAGGAAAGAAAAGTTTTCCCTTGTTCATACGCTGACTACAACCGATTATGGAAGAAATAATGAGTGGAGCGACATCCACAGCCTTCGATTTCAGTAAGGTGGCCACCAGGATGACCCTATCCTTCATGGCCAAAGTATCATGGAAGGTAGGAAGAATTCAGGTTTTGATGAAATGCATACATATGTGAGCTTTAAAAGTCAGCTCCTACCCTAGGATGTGCCCAGCCGGTCTAGATGCAATTGTCCATGTAGCTCCAGGTACAACTGTTTGCTCCAGTACCTCTTTCAACAAATCATCAGATGGATTTTGTAAATTCTCCAGCAGGTCATCAGAATCAGCACTAGCGAGGCGGTGGACAAAGTAAATCTCATCGGCATCAGTGCGGACCAACACTCCTCGCACCAAAGACTCAAGAACCCCTTCTGCGTCAGTATTGATATTTGCATAGAAATTCCGAACAACATCAACAAGCAGAGCAGGCTGAGGCCTAGCAAATTCCTCCCAGTCCTGGAAGTCAACTATCGATTCAACAAACTCGGGTAAAACATCAAAATCCAAATAACCCCTTCTCCAACAACAACTGTTTTTTCATGAAAACTGACTGTCTTTCATCAGAGGTGGAAGCTACCTTATTCAGTATTGCATCGAACTCAACTTGAGTGAGATTGGGTGGGTCTGCCGCAAGCTTGCGCTTTTTCTTGGATACATGTTTCTTAGCTACAGCCTTATTCCGTTTCTTAGAATCAGCTGCAGTTGCAGGAGCAGGGTTGGTGGGTGCTGCAACATCCTTGGAGGATTCAGAAATAGTGGATGGAGTCTCTCGGACAAGAGATTGAGGAGGTGTGGGGTTTGTAGGGATTTCATGGCGAACCGAATCACCAAATCCAAATAAACTGGACCGTTTCATGGATGTTGAAAGCAATTACTATTTTAATAAACCTAGCATGCTCCTATGAATTAAATGCAGTGGATATGCGAGTTTACCTTAACTCTGTAGTGTCAGACCCGATCTTTCGTGTTTGAATTCCAATCCCTTGATTCAACCACGCGATTTGATTAAAACTGCGGAAACAGAAATTAGAACCAGATCTAATTTCAAGAATTAATCTAATAAACAAAAGAAGTGAAAATAATTTTCTCCAGATTAGGTCTTCAGATTTGTATCCCAGTGTTGTTCAATCCTGCTACTGGTGAGGATTCCACAAGACTGTGATTGTGTAGGCCAGAGTCGAAACTTCGTCTCCAGTACACACAGAGCCGCCGCCCCTGTCTCTCTCTCCCTAGCGTTTCGAACTGATTTGAATGTTCTGAGGTGACTTTTTGGGTTTCTGAGAGAGAACTGTCTATTTATAGACCTAGGGTTTTAACCCTAATCGGCTACCGGACCTCTTTTCAGCATATTTAATTGGGCCAGACCTGGGACCTAATGCAAATAATAAAGTGGGCCTATGAATTAATTAATTCCCATGTCCACAACCCAGGACACAATTAATTAATTAATATTAATTATTTTTCACCACAAAATTAATACTGACCTACCCCTTTATTACCATGTTATGAGAACGAGCTGCATTTACTTGAGAATCCCCATATAAGGTTACTGGATATTCATTAATTAATTGGAGCTTCTGACAAGCTCTATCTACAATTAATTAATCTCTTATTTTCCTGAGCAGTACCAATCTAACTTTATCACTCGTGCTTGAACTTAATCCGCCTGCAGGACTTTAGCACGATGAATGTTATTGAGCTCCTCAGGGAATGTCCCCATCCTATTACTCGGATATGGTTACCCAGCTCCAGTCTCAGGCTGCAATACACGAACTGTTGTTACCCAAGATGTGGGTATACGAGCACGTTACTCAGGCTCTCCACCATGGTAAGTCAAAGCAACAGTAAACCCGTGCAAGCCCATGAACCTTCATTAGGGTTTGGACTCATAAAAGATCGAGATCTTGTTTTCTTTGATGTCAGGCAGTAGAATACATCTCACTGTGGTCCAATCAATACGCCACCGTGCGTATCAACATATCAAGTAATCAAGATAGATTACTTCTTTCGGGCTATGTTGCAGTCTATACCGACAGACTTATCCTCGTACGTTGTCTTGGCTGTGATAACATTTATATCTCACTAGGTCAAGTGATCATTTCTGCGATCTAAACACGCCGTATGATCGTCCCTATCGGTGAGATAAGAGGATACTATTGATACTCGCATGTAAGTTTGTTTAACAGATAGGAAATACCGTTCAATGTATTATCACAGCCGAGACAGCGTACGAGGATAAGTATGTCGGTATAGACTAAAGCATAGTTGGAAAGAAGTAATCTGTCTTGATTACTTGATATGCTAATACGTGCGGTTCCGTATTGATTGGACCATATTGAGATGTATTCTTCTGTCTGACATCAGAGAATACAAGATCTCGATCTTGATTGAGTCCAAACCCTAACGAAGGTTCAGGGGTATGCACGGGTTGACTATTGCTTTGACTTGCCATGGTGGAGAGCCTGAGTAACGTGCTCGTATACCCACATCTTGGGTAGCAGCAGCTCGTGTAGAACAACCTGAGACTGGAGTTAGGCAACCATATCCAAGTAATAGGATGGGGACATTCCCTGAGGAGCTTAATAATGTTCATCGTGCTAAAGTCCTGCAGACTGATTAAGTTCAAGCACGAGTGATAAGGTTTGAGTGGTACTGTTCAGGAAATATAAGATATTAATTAATTGTAGATAGAGCTTTTCAGAAGCTTTGATTAATTAATGAATGTCCGGTAACCTTAAATATGGGGATTCTCAAGTAAATGCAGCACATTCTCATAACATGGTAATAAAGGGGTAGGTCAGTATTAATTCTGTGGTGAAAAAGAATTAATATTAATTAATTAATTGTGTCCTAAGTTGTGGACATGGGAATTAATTAATTCATAGGCCCACTTTATTATTTGCATTAGGTCCCAGGCCTGGCCAATAAAACATGCTGAATGGAGCCCAATAGCCCATTAGGGTTAAAACCCTAGGTCTATTATTAGACATCTCTCTCTCAGAAACCTTAGCCACTTTATCATAATTCAAATCAGTTGCAACCCTAGGGCTAGAGAGAGAGGGGGCGGCGCACACTGTAGAGGGAGGAGAAGGAATTTTGACTCTGGCCTACACATCACAGATCTGTGGAATCCTCACCAGTAGCAGATGTGAACAACATTGAGATACAGATCTGAAGATCTAATCTGGAGAACATATTTTTCTTCCCTTTTTGTTTCTGCAGTGTTAATCAAATCGCGTGGTTGAATCAAGATTGGATTTCAAACGCAAAAGATCGGATCTGAGACAACGGAGTTAAGGTAAAACTTGTAAAACCACTGCATTAAATTCATAGGAGCATGCTAGGATTATCGTATGTTTATTGCTCTCAACATCCATGAAACGATCCGGTTTATTTAGATTTGGTGATTCGGTTCACCTGCAAATCCCTACAATTGGTATCAAAGTCGTGGTCTGTTTTTGTGGCTCTGTTGGATGAGCAATTTTGATTATGCATTTATGAATTTTTGAATGGTTGTGGTGTCTAGTTTTTGTTCCTCGTGGCAACCCATACAATTTAATCCGCAGTGGTTTATTCGTATTTGGATTAAATCGTGTTTTGTAAATTACAAGAAAATTCGTGATTTGATTTGATAGGAAAATTGTAATAGATTAGATATATTGTGAATTTTCAAATCTGTAATTGTACGGGTCGAAGAACGAAGACGAAAACTGGGTGACTCGGCGACAGGAAGCCGCGCGGGGCAGCGGCGCACAGCGGGGGGCAGGCGGCCGCGCGACGTGGCGGCACAGCCACGCGGTCAGGCGGCCGCAGCGGCAGCCGTGCATGGTGGTGGTGGGCGTACGCGCGCGAGGGTGCGCGATGCGCGGCCTGGCCGGGCGGCGGTGGCTGTCGGCCGGCGGTAGGGTTCGAGGTTTGACGGCTGATGCAATTCGACATAAAACTAGGGTTTCCAGTTGGATTGTGGAACCAATTTTCAAATCTCAAAATCCTAGATCCAAAAAGATTTGGTGGTTGAGGATATCAAGGCCTTGGAAGATTTGCGAAGATTTGAAGAAGATTTAGAGTTATCCAAATTTTTGAAATTCAAATTTCAAATTTTGTAATAGATAGGATTATTTTATTTTTCCTATTTTGTGGGGCCACGATGAATTTTTGTTTGTCTTAATTACCTCGTATGATATCAAATTTATTAACTGCGCAATAAGCATGTGTAGATAATAGGAAAGCATGTTTTACTGTTTTATTATTTACAGTTTTATAAGCATGCTTATGTGATTAATTTCTTGTCTGGATTATATTTAGAATTTTTGGGCTTGCTTAATTACATGCAAAAATTTGGGAAAACATAATGACAAGAAATTATTTATGTGCGCATTTAAGAAACCTTTTGAAGCGAAAATACTAAGCGAAATTTTTAATTAAAATGAATAAACCTCCACAAAGTGATCATAGGCTGTAAGTGTATCTCTCGTCCTAGTAAACATCTACGAATGTAGCTTGCTAGTTCTCGGAGGTACATGGGCTGCAGTTGTTGGAATTTCTAGACAAACAATTTAAATCATGTGAATAGTGGGAGGGTTTTGCGTAAACGTGTACGAGTGTAGCTTGCGTAATTCTTTCTCATAAGTATTCTAGGATATATTTAAATTTTAGATAACAAAGGCTTTAAGGGTCGTGCGGTATGGCTACGCGCCATGCCAAACTGTCTCTTCTGGCTGGAGTTAAATTTGTGGTTAAGTGCTTAGAGGCATCTTAGAATATAATGCAGTTGTTGCTTCCCTATTCTTGAGAGATGGCTTGGTCTAAGGTTTTACACTAATAATTAATTTCATGTATCTAAGGACTCCTGACATGGCATGAAATTAAAGGATTGGGGCTTAAAACCCACAGTCTGGTTGAGGGTGACATAGTTAACTTCTACGAGTGTAGCTTGCGGTGGGAACTCTTGGGCAATTAGTGGAAAACATTTGTATTTGATTTATCAAGAGATTTTCAATGCATTTGATTTCAAATGTTCTGTATGTATGTTCTTATTTAAGATTCTTTATTGTTTCAGATATGTCCATGTCTACTGTTGATCATATTCTTGCTCTCGATCCTTTAACTGGTCCCAACTTTCATGAGTGGAGATACTGCATTCAGTATATCCTCCAGACTAAGCAACACATGTTTGTTCTTACTATGATGCCATTTGCCCCACGTTACCATAAAGTCTCTAGACGTGAGAAAGAATTCTATGATAGATGGGTAGTATGTATCCGAAGATTTTACTTACAAGTTAATCTCGGATAACCTATCTAGAGAATTGAAGCTCAAGTACATAGGCTATTGTAGCTCTGTTGCGATCTGGATGGACTTAGTGGCTACGTATGGCAAAGTGGAACTAACTGTCAGCTGTGATCTCGTGAACGACCTTGTCAGTAAGAGAATGGTTGATGGTAGTTCGGCGATGTTACATGTGATGTGATGGGTTTTGTATACTGAAAGCATTTATTATAATGAGTATACAACGGTTTATTTCTCCTATCTGTTAACAATTGTATATGTATGAACAATGGTATCCTCTTGTCTCACCGATAGGAACGATCATAAGGCGTGTTGTAGATCGCAGAAGACAGTATGATCACTTGACCTAGTGAGACATAAACCTGATCACAGCCGAGACAGCGTATGAGGATACGTCTGTCTGGATGGCTGCGGCATTGTCGGAATAAGTAGTCTGTCTTGGTTACTTGACATGATGGTACGCAGAGGTGGCGTATTGATGGACCGCAGTGAGATGTATTCGTCTGTCTGACATCAGCGAATACAAGATCTCGTTATATTGATTGAGTCCAAACCTTAACGAAGGTTAAGGGGTTTACACGGGTTGACTGTTGCTTTGACTTGCCATGGTGGAGAGCCTAAGTAACGTGCTCGTATATCCGCATCTTGGGTAATAGCAGTTCGTGTAGTACCGTCTGAGACTGGATTTAGGTAACCATATCCGAGTAATAGGATGGGGACATTCCCTGAGGAGCTCAATAACATTCATCGTGTCAAAGTCCTGCAGGCTGATTAAGTTAAGGCACGAGTGATAAGGTTTGAGTGGTACTACTTAGGAATTATAAAATATTAATTAATTATTGTTAGAGCTTGTCAGAGGCTCCGATTAATTAATGAATGTCCGGTAACCTTAAATATGAGGATTCTAAATTAATGCAGCCCGTTCTCATAACGTGGTAATAAAGGGGTAGGTCAGTATTAATTCTGTGGGAAAAAGAATTAATATTAATTAATTAATTGTGTCCTGGGTTGTGGACATGGAAATTAATTAATTTATAGGCCCACTTTATTATTTGCATTAGGTCCTAGGTCTGGCCCAAATAAGTGTGCTGAATTGAGCCCAGTAGCCCATTAGGGATAAAACCCTGGGTCTATAAATAGACCACTCTCTGTGGAAACCCTAGACATAGTTTTGTGATTATTCAAATATGTCAAAACCCTAGGGCAGAGAGAGAGAGGCGCCGACTTCATTGTCAGAGGAGGAGAATTTCGATTCTGGTCCTGCTCAAGCCACAGATCTACGGAGTCCTCACCAGTAGTAGATCTGATCAGCATCGGGATACAGATCTGAAGATCTAATCTGGAGAACAACAGATTTCCTTCTTCCTCTTTGTTCTTTCGATTTTTATTCTAGAAATTAGTATTCTAATTTCTGTTTCCGCAGATAAATCGAATTGCGTGGTTGAATTGGAGTTTGGAATTCAAACGCAAAAGATCAGTACAGAGACGACGGAATTACGGTAATCTCTCAATCCACAAATATGCATTAAATTCATAGGAGCATGCTAGGTTTTTGTGAATTTGAATTATGTGCAATATCCATAAATTGATCCGGTTCAAATTGGTTTTGGTGATTCGATTCACGGGAAAACCCTACATGATGATGATGGATAACACCATGAATTGGTTCACATGGAGAGGTGGATGTATCAGTGAACGGGCTTAGATCGATATAATCCTGAACTCATTACCACTTTCATTCTATGACTTCAAGAAGGATGTAGCTAAGAGAAGCGAGTACTCTTTCTAAGAGTTGCTTACTGATCTCCTGGCAGAACAGTCTTTCGTACCTTCATGGGATTCTGAGTTATTAGATCTTGAGCACAACTTGAGAGCATTGAAAGATGTGGTTCATACTGTGTGCAAGAATATGATTGATCGCAGAAGACGTGAGAGGAGGTCAAATGAGATAAAGAGGGTTGGTGTCACTTCAAGTAAGAACACATGCGGAAGTAAGGGACAAGATACGTCATTTGCATTTGTAACGAAAACGTGTTTAGCATCGGTTTCTACTCATTGTGGGTAGTTGATACTGGAGCTACTGATCATGTTTGTTACACTTTGCAGGGGTTCACACCAAGGAGGGTGCTGAACAATGACGAGATTACCATCTCAATGGGGAACGCAGCACGAGTGAGTGCAGCTGCCATTAAAGATGTCACCTTGTACTTTGATGATTCTGTTTTGACTTTGAGAGATGTTTTATATGTGTCGGATTTTTGACGGAACCTTATTACAATTTCTAAACTTTATGTTGATGGATATTCAATTATTTTTTTATAGTGGTGTTTCTATCATTGGTAATAACGTAGTTATCTATCGTGGAATGCTGAATAACTCTCTCTATGTCGTTAACTGTCATCATAATACTTCTGTGTATGCTGCATGTAACTCATCTAAAATTGATAATCCTAGAAAGAGAAAGCTTAGTTCTTCTGATGAGGATCTTACATATCTCTGGCACTTGAGACTCGGTCACATCAGCTTGAAGCGGATTAAGCGACTTGCAGATCCTTGTCCTGCATTGCCTCTTCGTAGGTCATTGGGTCAGAGTCCTCATGCCTGTCTTCAGGGCTCAAGTCTGAAGACTCACCCACAAACTGGTACCTTTCCGACTGGAAAATAACTCTCCCACTACGACGAGGCATCGGTGCCGTGTGAGTAGTTGGTGCAACAATTTGTGGTTCTGCACCTTGTACTGAAGAATGCGCCGGTGGTGTTGTACCTCTCACAACTGCACCCGCGTTCGCATGTTCCCCTTCCTTTGGAATCGAATTCTCATCTTCAATTTCTTGAAGAACTACATCACTCCTTGTCTTGTGGTTTCTTACATACTCGACCTCCAAGAATCTAGTGTTGGAGCTAACAACGATTCTCTGACTTTGAGGATAGTAAAAGTAACCACCTTTCGTTTGCCTAGGATACCCTATAAACAGCATTACCTTTGTCCTGCTTTCTAACTTATCAAGTTCCTTCGTCATCACGTGTGCCGGACAATCCCATACTCTAAACTTACAAAAACTAGGTTTGCATCCAAGGAAGAGTTCACAGGGTGTCTTAGGAACCGATTTAGAAGGCACCAAGTTTAAGATGTAAGCCGTTGTTTCCAATGCATATCTCCAAAACAAAATGGGTAAGCTTGCATAACTCATCATTGATCTCACCATCTCCAAAAGAGTTCTATTCCTTCTTTCGGCTACACCATTTTGTTGGGGAGTACCCGGTGCAATCCACGGGGATGTAATCCCTTGATTTGACAAATATAGTAGGAACTCGTTCCTGAGGTATTCACCACTGCGGTCAAATTGCAGCGACTTGATAGTTTTCCCGACCTTCTTTTCTACCTCAGCCTTAAACTCTTTGAATTTCTCAAAACATTCATACTTGTAGCGAAGCAGGTAAACGTATCCGTATCTCGAGTAATCGTTAATGAAAGTGAAGAAATACTCATACCCTCCACGAGCCAGTGTGGACATGGGCCCACATAAATCAGAATGGATCAATTCCAACATATCCTCTGCTCGAGACTGACTAGCCTTAAAAGGTCTAAGGACATCTTTCCCTCGATGCAGGATTTGCAGACTTGATAAGGTACAGGCCGGACTAAGTCCATTGTACCATCATCTACAAGTCGCTGAATCATCTTCAAGTTGATGTGACCCAATCTCAAGTGCAAGATATATGTAAGATCCTCATCAGAAGAAATAAACTTTCTCTTTCTAGGATTATCAATTAGAGATGAATTATATGCAATGCTTGCGGAAGTCTTATGATGACAGTTAACGACATAGAGAGAGTTATTCAGCTTTCCATGATAGATAACAACGTTATTACTAGGGATGTCAATAAAGCCTGAAACCGATGGGTTGGCCCGAAACCGGTGGACTAAAATGCGGGTTAGGGTAAAAATTTTTCAACCCGAAATTATTTTTAACCGAACGGGTTGAACCCGACGGGTTAGCAGCCCGAACGGGCTGAGCCCGGTGGGTTGCGGGTCGGCCCGTAGGTCCGGCAATATTTAATAATATATTTAATAATTTATTATTTATTATTTCTAATATTATTTATATCTTACTATACCCATTAATTATATACCTAATTTCCTAGACCTAATTTTCTGTCACACAAAATTTCATCAATCTCTCCCAATGACGTAGTCCTTTACCCTCAAATCGAAAAATCTCTCATTTCTTCCTCTTTCACTGTCTTTCACTCGTCACTCTCCTAATTAGCGTACCTACTCATTTCTTTCTTTCATGAACCTTTAGCCACTCGTTGTTATGTTCACCCAAGTGAAAGCTATATTTAATTTTTTAATCATTATTTTATCATTTTATACGTTGAGAAATATACTTCTATTACTTAAATTAGTTGGTATGCAAGGATTGATGTTTTTTTTTCTTTTCAAACTATGATTATCCACTAATCACTATTTTTTTGCAAAGATATTGATATTTGATGTCTTTTATTTATGTTGGTTCATCATTTTCTTTTTTTATTTTGTTTTAGGGGTTGTCAAAATATTTTAAGAAAATCTTTACAAAAATAAACTCGTAAATATTGCCAACCCGACGGGTCAGCCCAAAAACCTGTGGGTTAGGGTTAGGTTCAAGAATTTTTAGCCCGATAAAAATTCAGCCCGATTCAACCCGGACCGAATAGCCCGCAGCCCGATAGGGTTAGCCCAAAACCCGACGGGTTAGCCCGATTGACATCCCTAGTTATTACCAATGATAGAAACACCACTATAAAAAATAACTGAATATCCATCAACATAAAGTTTGGAAACTGAATAAGGTTCTGCCAAAAATCCGGCACATACAAAATATCTCTCAAAGTCAAAACAGAGTCATCAAAGTACAAGGTGACATCTCCAATGGCAGCTGCATTCACTCGTGCTACATTCCCCATTGAGATGGTAACTTCGTCATTCTTCAGCATCCTCCTCGGTGTGAACCCTTACAAAGTGTAACAAACATGGTCAGTAGCTCCAGTATCCACTACCCACAAATGAGTAGAAACCGATGCTAAACATGTTTCCGTTACAAATGCAAATGACGTACCTTGTCCCTTGCTTCCGTATACGTTCTTGCTTGAAGTGACACCAACCCTCTTCATCTCATTTGACCTCCTTTCACGTCTTCTTCGATCAATCAGATTATTGTACCCCGTATAAACCACATCTTTCAATGTGTTCAAACTGTGCACAAAATTTGATAACTAAGAATCCCATGAAGGTACAAAAGACTCTTCTGCCAGGAGATCAGTAAGCAAGTCTTTGAAAGTATACTCACTTCTCTTAGCTATATCTTTCTTAGAGTCATAGAATGAAAGCGGTAATGAGTTCATGATTATATCGATCTTAGCCCGATCACGGATACATCCACCTCTATGTGTGAACCGATTCATGGTGTTATCCATCATCATCACATGTAATGTCATAGAACTACCATCAGCCATTCTCTTGCAGACAAGGTCTTTCACGAGATCACAGCTGACAGTTCGTTCCACGTCGCCATACGTAGCCACCAAGTCAGTCCAGATCGGATCAGAGCTACAATAGCCTATGTACTTGAGCTTCAATTCTCTAGACAGGTTATCTGAGATTAACTTGTAAATAAAATCTTCAGATGTCACCCATCTGTCATAGAATTCCTTCTCACGTCTAGAGACTTTATGGTAACGTGGGGCAAGTACCTTCATAGTAAGAACAAACACATGTTGCTTAGACAGGAATATATACTCAATGCAGTATCTCCACTCAGGAAAGTTTGGACCAGTTAAGGGATTGAGAGCAAGAATATGATCAAAAGTAGACATAAACATATCTGAAACAAATAAATAATCTTAATAAGAACATACGTGCAGAAAATTCGAAAACAAATGCATTGAAAATCTCTTGATAAATCAAATACAAATGTTTTCCACTAATAGCTCAAGAGTTTCCACCGCAAGCTACACTCATAGACGTTTACGATGTCACTCTCAACCAAAATGCGAATTTTAAGCCCCAATCCTTTAATTTCATACCATGTCAGGAATCCTTAGACACATGAAACTATTAATTACAATAAAACCTTAGACCAAGCCATCTCTCAAGAACAGGGAACCAGCAACTGCATTATATTCTAATATACCTCTAAGCACTTAACCACAAATTTAACTCCAGCCAAAAGAGACATTTTGGCATGGCGTGTAACCATACCGCACAACCCTTAATGCCTTCGTTATCTAAAATTTAAATTAATCCTAGAATCTTATGAGAAAGAATTACAGAAGCTGCACTCGTAGACGTTTACGCAAAACCCTCCCACTATTCACATGATTTAAATTGTTTTTCTAGAACTCCCAACAATTGCAGCCCATGCACCTCCGGGAATTAGTAAGCTACACTCATAGGCGTTTACTAAGACGGGAGATACACTTACAACCTAGGATCACTTTGTGGAGGTCTATTGATTTTAATTAAATAATTTGCTTAGTATTTTTTATTCAAAAGGTTTCTTAAATGCACACATAAATAATTTCTTGTCATTATATTTTTCCAAAATTTTGCATGTAATTAATCAAGCCCAAAAATACGAAATATAATCCGACAAGAAATTAATCACATAAGCATGCTCATTAAAATTGTAAATAATAAAGCAGTAAAACATGCTTTCCTATTATCTACACATGCTTATAGCGCAAATAATAAATCACATATCATACGAGGGCAATTAAGATAAAATAAATTCCTCTTGGCCCCAAAACAGGAAAATAAAAATAATCCTATCTATTACGGAATTTGAAATTTGAATTTCAAATTTGGATAACTCCAAATCTTCTTCAAATCTTTACAAATCTTCCAGGGCCTTGATATCCTCAACCACCAAATCTTTTGGATCTAGGGTTCTGAGATTTAAAAATTGACCCCACAATCCAACGGCAAACCCTAGAGTTTACAACCAAATTGCACCAACTGTCAAATCTCGAACCACTGCTGCAGCAGCCACTGACCTACAACCACCTCCGTCTCTGCGGCCACGTCGCTGCCACCTGGCCTGGCCGCACGTTGCGCACATGCTCACGCGCACGCTGCTGCGCGCCTGTCGCCGCGAGCTGCCTGTTTGCGTGGCTGAGTCGCCGCGTTGCACAGTTGCTGTTGGCGGAGACCCCCGGCCCGCACGGCTGCGCTGCCACCACTGCGCCGCTCGCGGCCGCACGTCGCGGTAGGCCGCCTGCCAGCCTCCGTGCACTGCTGCACCGCAGCTGCATGTCGCGCGCGGCCGCCTGCCGCTGCCGTGCACCGCTGTCGCCTCGCCGGTCTCCATCTTCGTTCTCCAACCCGTCCAATTACAGATTTGAAATAAAAAATTACAATATACTATTCTATTACAATTTTGCCTATCAAATCTAATCACAGATTTTCTCGTGATTTTACAAAAGCAATTTAATCCAAACACGGATAAACCTCCGTGGAATAAATCGAACGGGTTGCCACGAGGAACCAAAACCTAAACATCACAGCAATAAATAATTCCTTTATGCATAATCGAATTAAATTGCTCGTCCAACAGAGCCTTAAAAACAGCCTGGCTTTGATACCAATTGTAGGGATTTCATGGCGAACCGAATCACCAAATCTAAATAAACCGGATCGTTTCATGGATGTTTAGAGCAATTAACAATTCAATAAACCTAGCATGCTTGTATGATTTAAATGCAGTGGATATACGAGTTTACCTTAACTCCGTAGTGTCAGATCCGATCTTTTGCGTTTGAATTCCAATCCCTTGATTCAAGCAACTCATGATGAGGATACTCTCCCTTTGCAGCAACAATCTTCTTAAAATCATTGTATGATTCTGGAAGAGAATTCAAGATGGTATCAATCTTGCCTTGAGCATTGATATTGCTTCCCCGCCTCGTGAACCGTCTCACGATCTCAATCATAGACATCACATGCGCTACCACTGAACTTTCCTCAACCATTTTCTTGTATACAAGATCGTATACAAGCTTATAGTTGATAATTCATTCCACCTCACAAAAAATCGTAAAGAGATCCTTCCAAATTTCTCCAGCGCTATTGAAGTTTTCATACTTGTACTTTAAGTCTCTAGATAGACTAGTCGTGATAAGCCAATAGGCAAAATTGTTGGCTTGCTCCCATTTATCATAAAACTCGAGCTCAAGCTCATAAACTTCATCATAGCCAGGAACAAGTGGACCCACATAAAGAACATATGCTTGATTTTTAAGATATAGAATGTGCTTGATGCAAAAACTCCATTCAGGAAAGTTCGGACCAGTTAAGAGATTGAGAGCAAGAATATGATCAATAGTAGACATAGACATATCTGAAACAAACAAATAATTTAAATAAAAACAAACATGTAGAACATTTGAAAACAAATGCATTGAAAACCTCTTGATAAATCAAATACAAATGTTTTCCACTAATTGCCCAAAGGGCCCCACCGCAAGCTACACTCATAGACATTTACGATGTCACCCTCAACCAGACTGCAGGTTTTAAGCCCCAATCCTTTAATTTCATACCATGTCAGGAATCCTTAAACACATGAAATTAATAATTAGTATAAAAACTTAGACCAAGCCATCTCTCAAGAACAGGGAAGCAGCAACTGTATTATATCCTCAGATGTTTCTAAGCAATTAACCACCAATGTAACTCTAGCTAAAAGAGATCGGTTTAGCATACGTACGAGACCCATACCGCATGACCATTAAAGTCTTTGTTATCTATAATTTAAATCAATCCTAGAATACTTATGATAAAAGAATTACGCAAGCTACACTCGTAGATGTTTACGCAAAACCCTCCTATTATGCTACAACACCGCATACATCACAGAATTAAAATTGCTACCCAAACTAAAGTCTCACCTAGATTTTCCAAAATAAATGAGATCACTACTATTCTCGATTAAACAACATATTCCTATGCTCGATGAACGAAGAACAACAACATTTCAAATTCCTAGGGTAACTGCAAACACAAATCTAGCATATTCCTATACATACACTGTGTCATGTTCAAGGTTCTCTCTCTTAATCCTAATTTCCCCAAATTAATACTAAGCATGAATAAGAAACTATGAGTTCCGACATGCACTGTAAATAATAAAGTTGAACCTTAAAATGCACAATAACTTCATGCTAACAGCAAATGTCTTGCATATAAATTCAACATAAGCAAGAATTATCCATAGCTCAAGTCAAAGTAAAATTAGCTCATGTTTACAGTTGGGTGAGATAAGAACAAACTATTGGGTTTTGTATACAGAAAGCATTTGTTACAATGAGTATACATTCAGCTTTATTTTCTATCTATTAAACAAACTTACGTGCGAATAACAATGGTATCCTCTTATCTCACCGATAGGGACGATCATATGGCGTATTATAGATCGCAGAAGGCAGTATGATCACCTGACCTAGTGAGATATAAATATTATCAAAGCCGAGAAAAAATTGAGGATAACTCTGTCGGTGTAGGCTGTAGCATATTCAGAAAGAAGTGATCTGTCTTGATCACTTGATATGCTGGTACGTGTTGTAGCGTATTGATTGGACCACAGTGAGATGAATTCTTCTATCTGACATCAGAGAATACAAGATCTCGTTCTTGATTGAGTCCAAACCCTAACGAAGGTTCAGGGGTATGCACAGGTTGACTGTTGCTTTGACTTGCCATGGTGGGGAGCCTGAGTAACGTGCTCGTATACCCGCATCTTGAGTAACCTTCTTCCCTTTTCTATTTTGATTAAATCTTGAAATTAGGGTTTGTTCTAATTTCTTATTCCAAAGATTTAATCAAATTGCGTGGTGGAATCGCAAGATTGGATTCAGCGCGAAAGGATGTTTCAGACCCTACGGAGTTAAGGTAATTCGAACATCCATCGCATTAAATTCATAGGAGCATGCCTAGGGTTTTACCGATGGCAATTATTTTGACATCCATGAACGGTCCGGTTTACGCTTGGATTAAATGAAAACCCTACACAAACAGTGCAAATAAGTCGTGACAATGAAAACCCTACACAAACAGTGCAAATTAATTCTCATAGTTTGAACTATAAAATCTTAGAATAATTGATAGAAGATTGGATTATTGATATGTGTGTAAAATGACCTATTTTTCGATGTGTGAGCGTGCATGTTTGTGACCATTTTACCCTCATATCATATGTTTTTGTCGTTCTTTTGTCTTGTTTTTGTGTTTTCGTGTTTGAAATGATGTAGGATACATTGTGAGCATAATATAATGTATTTTGGAGAGTTTTGGAGGAAAATCGTCCAAGTATGAAGTTTGAGGAGGCTAAGTTCGCCCGAGCAGTGCAAAAAGAGGAGTTTCGGGAGCTTGGAGGAGTTGCCCGGCCGAGCGGTGTGCAGGCTCGGTCGAGCTGCCCGACATAGATCTCGCTCGACCGATTGGTGTGCGGCCGCTGTGGAACAGAGACCTCGCTCGGCCGAGCGAGCCAACTTCAGCTCGGGCGATCCGAGGCCCTGCTAGCTCGTCTTTAAAAGGGGAAAAATCAGTTAATTCATGAACTTTTGGTTAGATTTCAAATAACCATTCCTAGAATTCTCTCTAGATCCATCCTCAACCACTCCCCATCCACACTCAAGAGGATCTAGGCCACATTCCTCCAAATTTGGTGAAGATCAAAGAAGAGTGTAAGGTAGATTGAGTCCAAGGAAGGCAATTGAGGAAGATCAATGCTAGACCTATCAATTTTGTAATGGATTCTATTACTTTCTCTATTTTATTGTACGGAATTGAAGGTATGAGGAACTAATTTCTATTGTGAATGTTGATTGAATGGATAATGTGTTGAGATGAGATTGATTGATGATTGTTTACTTTCCTTTGAGAGCTTGAATTGCGCTAGATCTTGTTCCTTATCTCTTAGGTGTAGGTAATAGCCAACCTAGGGGGTAGTTGACTTGAATGCTGCAGCCAACACGCGGGTGGAATCGTCGTGAATAGTGTAGATTCATACGATTTAAGTTCGAATCCTTGTGCGGTGCTTGGTCGTGGGGCGATAATTGACGTTCTATTTGGAGTGGTCTAGGGCTTAATAACGTAGCTGTTTGCAAGTCTTAGTATCATCAACCGTTAGCTCACCGTGACAAGGGGTTAACGAGTGTAGGGTCGATTGCTCAATCTCCTAGGGATTAAAATTGGTTTACATCACGATTTGATCAAATTTGCACACATTTGATATTCATTCAACATTCACTCTTATCTCATTGCTATACTTGGTACTTTTTCTACCTACCTTGGTGAAATTGATTGATTGTCAAGTCTTTAGTTTGATAATTGATTCATGATGGTTGATGTGTTTGTTAATGTTTAGGATAGATTACTATTTTTCCTAGTTAATAGAAACTTTCAACGACTTGTGTTTGCCTAGCTATAAGAATCCTCACAAGTAAACGATATTCCTTTGGGCGAAGTGAGAAGATCCTTGGATTGATATTTTATTACTTGAGAAGTGCTAATTTTGAGTGATCAATTTTAACCACACCATGTTTTTGGCGCCGTTGTCGGGGATCTTAATTAGTAGGTCATTGGATATTGTTTAAAGTGTGGATATTGCAGGCTAGGTGTTTGTTAAATTGTCTAGGTAATTACTAACATTTGTTTAATTAGTTGTTTGTTGTTGGATTTTTTTTCTTTTAGTTTAGATTTGTTTGTTTGATTTTGTAGGTGGTGTAGATAACAAAGTCCAAAGCACAGTTGTTCGAAGTGGAAGCTAAAATGGAGAATCAAAGAGGAGACGCCAAGGAGAGATTGGATACTTTACAAAGGCAACTGGAGGAGATGAAAGCCAAATTGATGGAAAGACAAAGACCGGGGAAGCCTCTTCGAAATGTATTCGAGAAGATGTTTGAATGTAATTACCAATGACCGGAAGAGAAAAGGGATTACCATACGGTGAAGGTTGAAAATAAGTACGGAGAAAATGATATGTGGAGGAGCCAATTGGATCAAATGAAAGAACAATTAGACTTGTTGAGGAGGCCACGTAGAGATAGTGAGTTGGTGAATGAAATAACGATTGAGAAGTATGAAGGGAAATTCGAAGAGACTCCAACACAAGAATCAATCGTTGCCAAACCATGGAATGAAACGGATCAAGAAGAGAGAGTTTTAAAGGACACGAGACTAATTCTGAGGATGAGTGGTAATGTGATTAATGAAGGCATGGGGGATAAGAGTGCAAACATTGCGATGAAATCCAAGGAAAGTGTGAGTGATGTTGAAGAGGAAAAGGCAATGGAAGATACGAAGATGAAGAGAGATGAAGTTAAACAAGAGGAGATAGAAGTGATGCAAGAGGAAGAACCACAAAAGGAGGGTGAAGAGTTACCTCAAGAATATGAGGAGGATAAGGGCACCAACGAGATGGTGCAACATGAGTATTGTATGAAGGAAGATGATAATGAGATACCTTCACCCGAGGAAATTCAAGAAAATTTCAATTTTTGCACAACTATTGGAAGAAGAGTGTGAGGAAAAGATTATAACGGGAGAAATACGTAGAGCGATGGTGTTTGTTTTTCCTTCCCGGTTAATAGACAAGGTTGAAAAGGTAGTGGTGCTAACAAACAAGGTGAAAGAGGTTTGTGAATTGTTTGTTAAAGGAAATGGATTGAGGAAATATAATCCCGATGGTGTATTTGGAAGGTCATTGGTGAATGAGACATGGTTAGATGGTGTGTTAGATAGTGTGCTTGTGTTGAGAAAATTCCGAATAGTAATGAGGGAAAGTTTGGTTGGAGGAAGCTTAGGAAGTAGATTAATCAACAAGTTGCTTCCAAGCAAAGTTCGATCGGTAGAGAAAGGTATACTAAAAATTCACAGGGTTTTTGACAATGGATGACATGGTACGGTCGTCTAGCTACCGACGTAAATGGAAGCGCTTGTTGGGAGGCAACCCAACCAATTTTCTTTCTTTTGTTTAAATTGCTTTTAGTTGATTTGATTTTGAATAAATGTTTAGTTTGTTGGTTTTGTGTTTGCTAGGAGAAACTACAAGATCGAGAGGAGTGACGATGCACCGTCCACCGTTTTTGCAAACTTAGTCTCACTTGACTAAGTTTGGGGGGATGTACCGGTAGCCGGTGCCTTGGTTCATTCTTCCCCTCTCTTCTCCTATCTTATCTTGTATTAGTTTAGTTTATTTTGTTTGAATAATGATTCTATCTTCGATTGGGTTGTATAATGATTGATTAGATCTACTTTGGATTTGGATGATTTGATTGTGGATGATGTTTGGATAATTGTTCATTTTAATTGAATGGTTGTTGATGGATCATTAGCGAGCTTGTTTGAGATTGAATTCTTCTATGTGGTTTGGTTTGTGGTATGTTTAATGGATTGGTTTGAATGGTGGAGCTAGTGGCTATTGATTTATTTTTGTTGATGATTGGTTTTTGGAAAGTTGGACATAAGAACTTAATTGGCTTGATTATGCTCAACAGTTTGGTGGTGTTTTTGTTGATTTATAGTAGGTACAAGTAAGGCAAGGAGAGTGGTGTGATCGTGTATGCCAATGGGTAACACTTTCTATCGTTTCTTCTACCAATTAGATGCATTATATTGTTATATGGCATGTAGATTGTTGTTAGGATGTTGTGCGCTTGTGTGTGTGTGATGAACCCAAACAAGAGCTTAAGATTTGAATCAGGATTTACTTAGTGAGCTTGATATTTACCTTGACCAATGATAGAGCAGAATCTAGTTGTCAAGGCATGCTTTAGTTGAACTTTTGAATTGCCAAGTTTTGTGCGAGGTTAATGCCTAGGACTTGACAAAAGCCGAGAGTTTTTGAGCCTTGATATTGTCATACTTTGATCGGTTGTGAGTGGCAAGGTTGAGAGCACAAGATCTAGAACTTGAATATATTCTCTATCTATTTGGCATGAGTTTGGTAACTAAAAAATGATCTTAGGCCATCGATTCTTAGTTCCTCCTTTCACTTTGGAAGTATAAGGTTGTTGATATCATAATTTTGCCGTTCATACCCTTGTTTCCCGTGATTGTGCTTAAATGGAGAATTTTCTTTGAAAATATTAGGACAAAACTTGGGAGGAATGAGCGTATGAGGGTGAATACGGAGATGAGAGTTGGGATGGGAATCGTTTGGAAATCCTTAAGTTGTGATTTGAGGCAATAAAAGTATTGAGTGTAGGATTGATTTGAATCCTAGGAAAATGGGTACCAACAAAAATTTGGGTACTTAAAAAGAAAAAAAAAAGAAAGAAAAGCACCATGAATGAAAAAAATGAGGGGTGCTAGAAAAAGAAAAAAAAGAAAAAAAAAAGGAAGAAATTTTTTTTTTATGAGAATTGTTATTGAAAAGCCTCAAGGTTAGAAGTGGATTGAAGAGAATAAGTTTGGGGGTTTTGGGATTTGGAGAATTTCGTCACTTTAGCCCAAAACCACCTACCTTTTACTAAGCCACGTTATAACCAAAAACAAAGACCTTTTTGATTTTAGGAGCCAACTCGTTGTAGTATAGTGGTGAGAATTATTTCAAGCCTATGGAAATTGTGCTCGATATCTTGTGAATGGGTGAATTCATCAAAACCTAAACACGTAAGGGAGTGCTTTCATTTCTTTATCCAATATTGATGAGTGGTTTGAGTCGTTGGCATTAACCGTGTCACAAAGTTAGGTGATAATCTCGTTCGATAAGAGCATGCCAAGATGACTATGATGAGCTATGAGGTTGTTTGATGAGGTTTATTGATTGCTTTACTTTGTTTTGATTGAGGACAATCAAAGGTTCAAGTTTGGGGGATTATGATATGTGTGTAAAATGACCTATTTTTCGATGTGTGAGCATGCATGTTTGTGGCCATTATACCCTCATATCATATGTTTTTGTCGTTCTTTTGTCTTGTTTTTGTGATTTCATGTTTGAAATGATGTAGGATACATTTTGAGCATAATATAGCGTATTTTGGAGAGTTTTGGAGGAAAATCGTCCAAGTATGAAGTCCGAGGAGGCTAAGTTCGCTCGAGCGATGCAAAAAGAGGAGTTTCGGGAGCTTGGAGGAGTTTCCCAGCCGAGCGGTGTGCAGGCTCGGCCGAGCTGCCCGACAGAGAGCTCGCTCGACTGATCGGTGTGCAGGCTCGGCCGAGCCGTGGAACAGAGACCTCGCTCGGCCGAGAGAGGCAGGCTCGGCCGAGCCAGGTCGGGCTTCCCATTTCCCCGCGGATCTTCTGGAGGCTCGGGCGAGCCAACTTCAGCTCGGGCGATCTGAGGCCATGCTAGCTCGTCTTTAAAAGGGGGAAAATCAGTTAATTCATGAACTTTTGGTCAGATTTCAAATAACCATTCCTAGAATTCTCTCTAGATCCATCCTCAACCACTCCCCATCCACACTCAAGAGGATGTAGGCCACATTCCTCCAAATTTGGTCAAGATCAAAGAAGAGAGTGAGGTAGATTGAGTCCAAGGAAGGCAATTCAGGAAGATCAACGCTAGACCTATCAATTTTGTAATGGATTCTATTACTTTCTCCATTGTATTGTACAGAATTGACGGTATGAGGAACTAATTTCTATTGTGAATGTTGATTGAATGGATAATATGTTGAGATGAGATTGATTGATGATTGTTTACTTTCCTTTGAGAGCTTGAATTGCACTAGATCTTGTTCCTTATCTCTTAGGTGTAGGTAATAGCCAACCTAGGGGGTAATTGACGTGAACGCTGCAGCCAACACATGGGCGAAATCATCATGAATAGTGTAGATTCATACGATTTAAGTTCCAATCCCTGTGCGGTGCTTGGTCGTAGGGCTATAATTGACGTTCTATTTGGAGTGGTCTAGGGCTTAATAACGTAGCTGTTTGCAAGTCTTAGTATCATCAATCGTTAGCTCACCGTGATAAGGGGTTAACGAGTGTAGGGTTGATTGCTCAATCTCCTAGGGATTAAAATTGGTTTACATCACGATTTGATCAAATTTGCACACATTTGATATTCATTCAACATTCACTCTTATCTCATTGCTATACTTGGTACTTTTTCTACCTACCTTGGTGAAATTGATTGATTGTCAAGTATTTAGTTTAATAATTGATTCATGATGGTTGATGTGTTTGTTAATGTTTAGGATAGATTACTATTTTGCCTAGTTAATAGAAACTTTCAACGACTTGTGTTTGCCTAGCTATAAGAATCCTCACAAGTAAACGGTATTCCTTTGGGCGAAGTGAGAAGATCCTTGGATTGATATTTTATTACTTGAGAAGTCTTAATTTTGAGTGATCAATTTTAACCACACCAATTATCCCTTCGATCAACGTCGATGATATTATTTTTGGGTCAAGAAATATGAGCCTTTGTGAGAAATTTGTCCAGCTTATGCAGAGTAATTTTCAAATGAGTATGATGGGCAAAATGATGTACTTCTTAGGACTTCAAGTTCATCAATCCAACGAAGGAATATTCATCAATAAGAAGTACACCAGAGACCTAATCAACAAGTTTCTTCCAGAAAAGACTAAGTCTCTGAGGATTCCTATGAGTACGAGCGTGCAAATTACATTGGATGAATATGGAGAATTAGTCGATCCATCAACAAACAGAGGAGTCATAGGCTCACTCCTATATTTGACATGACGCCGACCTGATATTTCTTATACCGTCGAAGTATGTGCTAGATTCCAAGCCAATCCGAAGAAATCACACATGGATGCTGCCAAGAGAATTGTAAAATATCTGAAGTGTACTAAGTCACTTGGAACTTGGTATCCAAGATGCGATGAGCTTATTCTCCATGGGTATTCAGACTCAGACTTCGGAGGTTGTCGTATTGATTGAAAGAGCACGAGTGGAACTTGTCAGTTTCTTGGACATAAGCTGATAAGCTGGTTCAACAAGAAACAACACTCAGTTGCAACGTCTACAACAAAAGCGGAGTACGTTGCTGTTGCTAGCTATTGTGCTCAAATTCTATAGATCAAACAATAGCTGCTCAATTATGACGTGGATTCAGGATGCCTTCCCATCTACTGCGATAATAATAGTGCAATGTGCATCACAAAGAATCTGGTTCATCACTCTAGAACCAAGCACATTGACATACGACATCATTTCATTCGTGATCATATCGAAAAGAAGAACATAAGCATGGATTACATTCGTACTAACAATTAGCTTACTGAAATCTTCACGAAACTGCTTCCAGAAGCTTGTTTTAAGGAGCTATGTATCAAACTCGGTCTTATGGAGTTTGATGAGATTGAAGAAGGAGAAGAATGAGTCCAAGCTCTCATTCACTATCTTGGATTTCTGAAAAGTACGAAATAAACTAAGTCCAAGTTTGATTTCAAAAATGATACTGAGTCCAAGCTCTCAGTATGTATTTTTAGATAGACACAAAGGATATATCAAAGTTAGTATCATCAAGTGGTTGAAGGCGGTAAAGCAGACTAAGACTGAGTCCAAGCTCTCAATCTTTCAAGGCTATTGAAGATGAAAAGATGTGGATTAAAGTTGAGTCCAAGCTCTCACTTCATTTGAAGATTGAAGACTAAGCTGATGGAGATCCGTGCTGACGAATTTCTTGGTTCGAACATACTGAGCCTGAAGCATGCTGAGGTTATCAAATAGGCTGATGATCATATTGTGGGCGGGATGATTGATCTACCAATTTTCGTATGCCATACGCCACATTTAATGTGAATCAATGCGAAGGATTATGAACAGACATCTGAATCTTCCTTCAAAATTCGTAGTCCAATAGCACCCCGCCAAATCAGCACTTTCAGGACTTGATAAGTTCATTATTTTCCTCACTTATCTATATTATTTTCTACTATTTTATGTTTTTTATTGATTCTATCTATATATTTTATGCATGAGCCTATATTGGGTGTTATTATGCGTGCTATGGTGTGTTTCTACAGGTTTTAGGCCAAATTCACTAGAAAACCGTTCCGAAAGCAGTGATGTGCAAGAGTAGCAGTGAAGAGTTCTTCCACAGAAGGAATTCGAGCTATTGCCGTATGGTAATGGGTAGATCTTCGAGTTAGCTTTCCAACGCAACTGGAATCAGGTCAATCGGAGTTCGGGAGAGGAAGTTATGGCCAAAATTGTGAGACCGCGTAGAAGGGGCGAGAAAGGACCGTATCGATCGATGTGGTGTCCACTTTGATCGACGTGGGCATTTTGCATCGATCGACGCAGGCCCATATCGATCGACGCAGGCCCATATCGATCGACGCAGAACCTTCTGACGTGAAAATTTGATTAAATTCGAATTATATCATATCTTTAGCCCTAGATTTGATAGGATACACATCCATCTCTATATATATCCTTGTAATTTCGACATTTTCATCAATCATTCATTATCTTTTCATTGGCATTCAAGTTTTTGGAGTTTTGAGAGTTGGGAAACACGAAACCCTTTTATTTTCTTGTAAGTTCTTTACTTTTATGCAATTTAATATTTTTTCTTTTGGATTTCTATCTGCGATAAGTGGCTAGAAACCTTAGCGGGTTCTAGGGCAATGAATGATTGATCTTGAATGCATGTTTAATTAATTAACTCAATCTGCATGGTTTTGAATCCCTGATTTAATTGTTAGAGTAAAGAATTGATTTAAGATCGAGAGATAAAATTAATTCTAGGTTTATAGTTGTTAATCAAAGACCGTGAGGTAAAGATTGATAATAGGAAAAGGAATTCAAATACAATTGATTTTCTGTCCTAGGGGAAGATAATAATTATAGGGATTAATCTGTGGAATTAAAGAAGGTTGATTATTACTGTGTTATTGAGGCCGACAAAGCACACACATTCACATAATAGTAACCTATGCTATAATTGCCTGATCAACAAGCTATAGTATTCTGATTAATTGTTTGCCCTAAAATTTGTGTTCCTTTAAATTTGCTTTCAAAACCTCTTTAATTTCCAGTATTGTTTTCTTTATTTTCCAAATGAAAACCCTAGTTTTCTGTTACTTAAACAATGGATTTTAGGACCATAATTAGTACATAGGATAATTTTCCCATACAATTCCCTTGGGTTTGACTTGAGTTATAAATTTTAATTGCCACTGTTGCTATAATTTATCTGTAGATTTTATAGTGATTAAATTGGCGTCGTTGCCAGGGAGTTGTTAGATTTTATCTTTTTACTAGTTTGTTCTAGGATTTGCTGGATTGAGTTATATTTTTCTGTACATGTGCGTGCGTGAGTGTTTGTGTTTGTTCTCGGTGTCGATCGACACATTCTTGCGTTGATCAACATCGATCTCTCCCTTACGTCGATCGACATAACCCTACGTCGATGGACGCCGAACTAATCTCCACTTGTTTTCATTTCAGGTATTGCATGAACACTAGGTCTCGAGGAAAGCCGCTTGAAGCCTTCAACCCTGAGATAGGAACCTCTTGTCGGAAGAAAAATTAGAAGGAAAAGATGGATCCATTGGAAGACTGAAACCCACAGGAGGTTGACCCAGATATGCCTCCACTGGAAGATCCGGATGCATAGATTACAACGGGGGATGCACTAGCTCTTATTCAGGAGGTGCATCAGATGCGCGAGGCAGTTAGACAATTGAGAGAAGAAAGGGATACTGAAAGAGAAGCTGCACGAAGAAGGCAAGAGAGAGAGAGGCAGCATCTGGATGATGAGGATCCGAATGCGATGGGGAGGAAGTACAAGCTGCAACCCGGCAACGAGGGATTCAATATTGGCATTGATGCCAATAATTTTGAACTCAAAATTGGGCTGATTCAGATGGATCAGTAGAACCAGTTTGGCGGTAGAGTTGTGGAGGATCCTTATACACACCTACAGATATTTGTGGAAGTCTGCGACACCATCGAGCAAATGGAGTCAGGCAGGATGTGATTCGACTGAGTCTGTTCCCATTTTCACTGAGAGATCAAGCTCGATCTTAGCTCACCAGACTTGACTGCAGCAGGATCTGGACTTGGGAGGAATTGAGAGCTGAATTTCACTCAGATTTCTTCCACCCTCTGTCATTATTCAGAGGAAGATGGACATTCTACAATTCCATCAGAGGGTGGATGAGTCTCTGTTTGAAGCCTAGAGCAGGTTCAATGAACTGCTCAGGAGTTGTCCCAACCACAGAGTCGATACTGAAGAACAGACTCACATTTTCTACCAGAGCATGACTGAAAGGACTCAAGAGTCCGTGGACAACGTAGCTGGGGGGTCCATTATGAGCAAGTCCGCAGAGAAAGCTCTGAAGCTTTTTAAGAAGATGGCGCTGCACAATCAAAATGGGCGAACCCAAGGAGGCCACTGATAAAGGCTATGGATAAAGTGGAGACTGAAGATCCTCTCAAAACTGAGGTTGAGAAGCTGAGAGAGGACTTGGACAAATTGTCTACAGGAGCTTCTACTTCTACGGTTGCGCAGGTGCAACCCGAAGCTCCTATGGAGGTGAGCTATCTGAATAGAGAGGGACACCCCTACCAGAACCAGCAAAGGAGTGGGGGATATCAATATTCACCGAGAAACCACCATGGTTTCTCCTACTCCCATCCTGAGGCAGCCGAGCTACCACCACCCGGATTTGAAGTTCAGAATGGAGAAGTGGTGGAAAAGAAGAAGGACGGCTTGGATGATCTGTTGGCCAAATTCATCAAGGCCTCAGACCAGCGGTTTGGGAAGCTAGAGCAGGAGATGACTGGAGTACACACTAAGGTGGATCAGATGGGAAAGCACCT
This sequence comes from Plectranthus barbatus, assembly GCA_026898455.1. NCBI lineage: Eukaryota > Viridiplantae > Streptophyta > Magnoliopsida > Lamiales > Lamiaceae > Plectranthus > Plectranthus barbatus. Next base: position 77,920 of record JAPKLW010001606.1, read on the forward strand.
GCAGATGGTTGAAACACAAGTCAGTCAGATCGCCAGCACTATTGGGGCTCACCACAAGCAAGGACGGCTGCCGAGCACAACTAAGGTGAACCCAAAGGGTCAAGCAAAGCCATCACTCTGAGGTCTGGGACGAGCTACAAGAGTCCCGAGATGGTTGTGAACGAGTTTGGAGGCGATAAGGAGCAAAATTGCACAGGAGATGGCTCGACGTCGATCGACGCACCTCCCACATTGATTGACGCCAAGGATGGTTCGTTGTGCGAGCAAGAGGAGAGCTCAAAGAGGAAGATGTCAACCGACGGAGCCACGTCGATCAATGCAACCCTGCGTCGATCGACGCCGAAGCCCATTCTAGGAAAGAATTCGAGGTAATCTGAAGATCAACTCCCTCCTATGCCATTCTCTCAGCGGTTCGCGAAGTAGAAGGAGGACTCCAAGTTCTCCAGATTTGTGGAGAATCTGAGGAAGGTTAACATCAACATCCCGTTGATCGAAGCACTGAAGGAGATTCTGGGGTACATGAAGTACCTTTGGAAATTGATGAGTGAAAAAAAGCAATTCGTGGAGAACGAGATGGTGAAGATCCACGAGCAGTGCAGCCTGCTACTGCAAAAGCAGGTGCCCATCAAGAGAAGCGATCCTGGGTGCTTCTCTATTCCGGTTGAGATTGGGGGATGCACTTTTGAGAGAGTACTGTGTGATACTGGGGCTAGTATCAACCTGATGTCGTACTCCATCTACAAGTGTCTCAACATCGGAGAGATGAGGCCCACGATGATCACTCTGTAGATGGCGGACCGGTCTGTATCCCGCCCGAAAGGTATACTAGAGGATGTGCTCATTCGCGCGGGTCATCACATTTTCCCTGCAGCTTTCGTGGTGCACGAGATAAATGAGGACGAGAACATGCCCATGATCTTGGGACGTGAGTTTCTCAACACCAGCGCTGCTCTCATTGACTGTCGAGGCGGCGAGATCACACTCCGGGCGAATGATGAGAAGATCACCTTTGTGATCAACAAGAGCAAGAAGAAAGCGAAGTGCAATCGGATCTCCACTACTGAAGAAGGTGATGAATCTGATGAGGTGGAATCAGCTGCCATTGAGTGGGAGCGAGGAAATAAAGGGGTGAAATTGTCAACTAAGCCACTTCTTTCTGAGCTCATCACCATTGTCAAGGACCGGAAGGTTTACATGGTGGATGCTAAAGGTCGGCGAGTCTGGAACCGACCTCCCTGGTGGTGATTTGAGGTATCATCGAGCTGCGACGTTAAATCAAGCACTTGTTGGGAGGTAGCCCAACCATTTACATGCTTTCTTTTCAGCTTTTGTTTTTATTTTGAGTTTTAGTTATTTTTGCTTTTATTTTTTTCGTTAACAGTTGTTTTGCAGTGTTTTAAAAAAAATTTGTAGCCTCAACATCGATCGACGCCGAGAGGCTAGACGTGTTACACTTTGATCGACAGTGAGGATCAACAAGAAGGCTTCACATCAATCGATGCAACTCTCCGTCGATCGATGCAAAGTGCCAGCTACAACAATTCACGCCGCTCGATATTTGAAGACTCCGAAAGATAAAAAGTTGATGTTTGAGATCAGCTACCAGGTATCGTTCCCTCTTTTGTCTGATTTTCAAACTTATTCCACTCTTTGAGTTGGAAATAAGTTTGGGGGTGTGGACAAGAGATGGAACGTTCTATCTTTTATTTATTCTGCTTTTCGTCTTTAATTTTTTTTTGTTTTATGCTATTTTGTGGGGAAAATATTGAGTTTTGATATAACCTGAATGAGATTGTGAGATTAGAATTGATTGAGGGTTGAGTTTGAATTGATTGTGATTGTGGTTAGATGCCTATGAATGTAGAATACAGCATGATAGAATTGATTTGACACTTATACTTGCATGTTGATTGAGCTGATTTGAAATTAAATGTGGAAGAAAATTTTTGAACCCTTGTGTGAGAAATTTGAGCCTTTATTTCGTTAGATGTGAAATTCACATGTGTGTTTTGATTTCTCTAGAACTTGCCTATTTTCTGTGTTGAGATTGCATAGTGTGCACAAGTTTAGGAGATGATATTAGGCCATCTTTGTTAACCTAATACCCTAAACATTGTTCCTTCACAATAGAATATTCCCTAGTTATCCACTTTGAGCCTGTACAATTTTTCTTTCCTTGTATATGAGATTAAGAAAAGTATTGTCTAACTCGTGTCTTGAGTTGTGGTATGTATGGGGTAGATTGGTGAATTGGAGATAAGATATGATAAATTAGTGGTTGGTATATGCATGTTAGAGAAGCTCAATAAATAATTAGAATTCTCATAAGCTCTCTGAAAAGAAAAGAAAAGAAAAAAGTATATATGATATTATGAAAGAGCATAAGAGATTCATATGGCTAGAAAAAAAATTTAATGAAAAAGGAGTTTGTTGATGTATATGAGGAGATGAGGTGGATGATGATTGAGAGTGGTTATAGTTCGTTGAGGTGTACAACTCAATTGATTTTAGTCACTTGGTCATATTTCCCTACCTTATCAGAAGAAGCCTACGTTACAACTTATCAAAAGTCCTTTTTGATTCTAGACTTGTGTGCACATTCTAGCAGTGGAGATATTAGAAAATCTGCAAGCCCATGGTAGAAATTTCTCCATACATGTTGTTGAGTGCTTTCATCTATACCTTAAACACTTGAGAGTTAAGCGATACACTTCCTATGAGTTCTTCCACGGTTGATGTATTTTCTGTCTCTTTTAAATTGCTTGTGTGTAGTGGATTTTTTACCCTTCATTGTGATGAATCTTGTGAGGCATTGCACTTTAACTGCGTGATCTTTTGATTACTTTCTTACCTATTGATTGAGGACAATCAAACGTTCAAGTTTGGGGGGTTTGATAAGTTCATTATTTTACTCACTTATCTATATTATTTTCTACTATTTTATGTATTTTTCTTGAGTCTATCTATATATTTTATGCATGATCCTATATTGGGTGGTATTATGCGCGCTATGGTGTGTTGCTACAGGTGTTAGGCCTAATTCACTGGAAAACAGTTCCGAAAGCAGTGATGTGCAAGAGTAGCAGTGAAGAGTTCTTCCACACAAGGAATTCGGGCTATTGGTGCATGGAAATGGATAGAGCTTCGAGTTAGCTTTTCAACACAACTGGAATCAGGTCAATCGGAGTTCGGGAGAGGAAGTTATGGCCAAAACCGTGAGACCGCGCAGAAGGGGTGAGAAAGGACCATATCGATCGATGTGGTGTCCACTTCGATCGACGTGGGCATTTCGCATCGATTGACGCAGGCCCATATCGATCGACGCGGAACCTGCTGACGTGAAAATTTGATTGAATTCTAATTATATCATATCTTTAGCCCTAGATTTGATAGGATACACATCCATCTCTATATATATCCTTGTAATTTTGACATTTTCACCAATCTTTCATTATCTTTTCATTGGCATTCAAGTTTTTGGAGTTTTGAGAGTTGGGAAACACGAAACCCTTTTATTTTCTTGTAAGTTCTTTACTTTTATGCAATTTAATATGTTTTCTTTTGGATTTCTATCTGCGATAAGTAGCTAGAAACCCTAGCGGGTTCTAGGGAAATGAATGATTGATCTTGAATGCATGTTTAATTAATTAACTCAAACTGCTTGGTTTTGAATCCCTGATTTAATTGTTAGAGTAAAGAATTGATTTAAGATCGAGAGATAAAATTAATTCTAGGTTTATAGTTGTTAATCAAAGACCGTGAGGTAAAGATTGATAATAGGAAAAGGAATTCGAATACAATTGATTTTCTATCCTAGGGGAAGATAAAAATTGTAGGGATTAATCCGTGGAATTAAAGAAAGTTGATTATTATTGTGTTATTGAGGCCGACAAAGCACACACATTCACATAATAGTAACCTAGGCTATAATTGTCTAATCAAGAAGCTATAGTATTTTTATGATTTCCTACTAATGCGAGTTAATTAATTTACATGTATTCTGATTAATTGTTCTGATGGGTTTTGTATACTGAAAGCATTTATTATAATGAGTATACAACGGTTTAATTATCCTATTTGTTAAACAAACTACATGTGTGAACAATGGTATCCTCTTGTCTCACCGATAGGGACGATCATACGGCGTGTTGTAGATCGCAGAAGATAGTATGATCACTTGACCTAGTGAGACATAAACCTAATCACAGCCGAGACAAAGTATGAAGATACGTCTGTCCGGATGGTTGTGGCATTGTCGAAATAAGTAGTCTATCTTGGTTACTTGACATGCTAGTACGCAGGGGTGGCGTATTGATGGACCGCAGTGAGATGTATTCGTCTGTCTCACATCAACGAATACAAGATCTCGTTATATTGATTTAGTCCAAACCCTAACGAAGGTTTAGGGGTTTGCACGGGTTGACTGTTGCTTTGACTTGCCATGGTGGAGAGCCTAAGTAACGTGCTCGTATATCTGCATCTTGGGTAACAGCAGTTCGTGTAGTACCGCCTGAGACTGGGTTTAGGTAATCATATCCGAGTAATAGGATGGGGACATTCCCCGAGGAGCTCAATAGCATTCATCGTGCCAAAGTCCTGCAGGCTGATTAAGTTCAGGCACGAGTGATAAGGATTGAGTGGTACTACTCAGGAATTATAAGATATTAATTAATTGTAGTTAGAGCTTGTCAGAGGTTGCGATTAATTAATGAATGTCCGGTAATCTTAAATATGGGGATTCTCAATTAATGCAGCCCGTTCTCATAACGTGGAAATAAAGGGGTAGGTCTGTATTAATTCTGTGGTGAAAAAGAATTAATATTAATTAATTAATTGTGTCATGGGTTGTGGACATGAGAATTAATTAATTCATAGGCCCACTTTATTATTTGCATTAGGTCCCAGGTCTGGCCCAAGGAAAGTGTGCTGAATTGAGCCCAGGAGCCCATTAGGGTTTACAACCCTAGGTCTATAAATAGACAGCTCTCCCTCTCAAGTTGTAACACAATTGAAAAATTGATACCCTAGTAAGAGAGAGAGGTGGGCACCGACGTCAAGGAGAGAGGAGAAGAATTTTCGAATTCTGGTCATGCTCAGATACAAATCTGTGGAATCCTCACCAGTAACTGATCTGAACGCACCGGGAAACAGATCTGAAGATCTAATCTGGAGAACAACTCCTAATTCTTTCTCTCTGTTTTTTTATCATTATTAAATCTAGAAATTAGATTTCTAATTTCTTGTTTCGCAGATTTAATTATATCGCGTGGTTGATTCTGAATCTGGGAATACAAACGCGAAAGATCATTTCTGAGACTACGAAATTAAGGTAAATAATTCTTTATCCACGCATTAAATTCAATAGGAGCATGCTTAGGGTTTATGAATGTTTTATGAACAATAACCATAAATGATCCGGTTCATTTGGTTTTGGTGATTCGATTTACGGTAAAACCCTACATGTTCGCCCTAAAATTTGTGTTCCTTTAAATTTGCTTTCAAAACCTCTTTAATTTCCAGTATTGTTTTCTTTATTTTCCTAATCAAAACCCTAATTTTCTGTTACTCAAACAATGAATTTTAGGACCATAATTAGTACATAAAATAATTTCCCCATACAATTCCCTTGGATTCGACTTGAGTTATAAATTTTATTTGCCACTATTGCTATAATTTATCTGTAGATTTTACAGTGATCATGACTTAAGGAGGAAAGCCACATCATATCCCAAGACCTGAGTCTCTGGCAAATGGCACCTCAACCGTTGCTGATTTTCCAGAAGTCGATCTGACCTTCCGGTACATGATATCAACCGTCAATTTCTTGTATTCTACTGATTCTCTTATGACTATAAATAGGTTCACTGTTGTCGCTCTTAGTGATTAATCCTTGTCAAACCCTGCCTTCCATTAAATCTATACTTCAAAACCAATTTTTTCTACCCTTCTAAAACCTTTAAATGAAGAAGAAGACGAAGCCACCCAATATCTCCAAGTTTATACCCTTTTTGGGTGTGGCCAAAGAGTGGGAAGATTTATAAAAGGTGCAAAAGAGATCATAAATCCTGAGCAGAGCAGTTCCAAGAAGTAGTAGATGGAGCAGAAAAATCAGAAGGTTTCTTCTTCAGGCACCTCCTTCTATTGGTTGTCTCATTCTGTGAAGATCAAGAGATGGACTGGTCTAGCTTCACATATTAGAGAGCTCTTCGCAACATGATGGGCAGAAACTGTGAAACCAGTCCATGCAGTCGAATGAGAAGAGAAGCCCGAAATTGAAAACGAAGAAGGATGTCTCCTTGCTCATCTCAACTGCAAAATCTGAGAAGAACATCCCCATTTTTCTTGCCACTGTTGGTGGATTACCTTTGACAAAGGCAGCAGATCTCCGTAAGCAGAGCTGCTGAAAGCCAACATGAGGGAAGCTGAAAGCTGGTCAGAATATCAAACACACTTCCCTCAATGCAATGTTGTGCTTAAATGACGGTACCAGCAGCCACCTGATGAAGATTAAGACCATAAGTATCCTAGCATAGTCTTGTAATAGATTTGTATGGCTTTCTTGAGTTAGTTTATCCCTGTACTTGTAATGAAGATACTTAAAGGATAAACTGACTTGTTGAGACAATCTCTTTTTGTCCAACAATGGTCTTTGTTCTCCATAACTGAACTTACACATTCTAGTGTAATCAGCAAGCTTCTTTGCTCTCTTACTTAAGAATTCTATGCTCTAAACTTACTTCAAATATTAATCGAGCAATATCTCTCCAAGCCTATAAGAAGAAGATCCTAAGTAGGAGAAAAATGAACTTGAGGGGGAATCTTTCTGAGTTTATAGACGAATAGTTCTCATTTGTAAAAACTATAAAGTTTTTCGCTCCTCACTAGCTTAGGTTAGAGATGGCTTTGACCACACCAAAAAGGGGGAAATTGTTAGGAAATTTGATAGAAATATCCTTCTTTTATGTTATGTTTTTGTGGGTCAAAGTATGTAAAAGCCATCTTAGATAGTTTCAGCTTAGTTGAAAAATGTAAAGTCGTGTATAGGTTCTTTTATCGAGTTATAAGCTGAGGCTAATCTGGAGACTAGACTGACCAATAAGTCTAGTACGCATGAAAGACTTAACAGGCTAAGGTTCATAGTAAATTCTACAAGCTTGGATGACTATAAGTCTAGCTGAAGTATAAATTTTGCTAAGTACGAATCAACAAGTATGGTGCAATCAATCAAACCATACTTAATAGCATAAGGACTGAGCATACTTCAAAAGGATGATGTCATCAACGTGGACTTGCAAGTATGATGAAACCAGCATAGACTTCCTAGTCTAGGTCCCATCACTTGAAGACAAGAAGAATTGCTTAAGGAATGTACTGAAGAAGTACACACTTTAAGGATTAGAGAAGCCTTAAAGTTTGAAGAACGAAACACCAAGTTTTGTTACCTAGGACAACCAGTCCAGTATTCCTCAAACTGGAAAATACTGTCGTTCAGACAAAAAGACGAACCATCACTGTCAAAGTTAGAAAAACGCGGAGCATGCGCAAAAACGTCTGAAAAAGCACCACCTACCCGCTTAGCGCAGCAGCCAATAGAGACATTCGATTGGACATCTTCTAATTTGTCTCTAACGAGCATTTATTTCAAACCTTCAATCTCACATATATAAATACCAGAGAAATCAATGGAAGAAGGATACGAGTTACGAATTAACAACGCATACAATTTGCGAACTCATACCGATAAGATAAAGTCTTACAGAGTACAAGAAAGCTAAGACCATTTAAGCTTGTTTTTGAGGTTTTTTTGGCTTTTCCGTGTGTCACTTGAGTGAGCACGAGACTCAGAATCGCAGTATTCTTGAGTTATTTCTTGGTAGTCTTTCTCTCCAAGAAAGACTATAATAGTCAAGTACATCTTGTACTCTGACTCTTATGGGCACCCACCCGCTGAGGAGATAATTCATGGGGGAACTATAAACACCCCATTCCGGCTAGAAGAAGGCTGAGTGGTGCGCCCACACTCTGAGCAACTGCGAAGTGAAGAACCATGTAAGGACTAAGCGAGTGCGCTTGTGGATCAGTGGACGAGGCATTCACCGATAAACTATAGATCGTAGGAGCACCTGTAAAAGTTCTAAGCTTAGTAGATTACTAGACCGAGTGTCTGAAGAGTGGACGTAGGAAGGTTTAGTCCGAACAACTATAAATCTATTTGTCATTTATTGCTTTCATTATTTGCTTGTCAGCATACCTATACTTTAAAACTCAATACTCAAGTGTTGTAGTATATATTGAATGCTGACATTAAGCATGGTTGACACTAAATACTTGAACATGATTTGATAAACCAAGCTGACACGTCACCATCAGCTTGGATAAGTGCAAGCTTATCGAACAAACAACTTAGTTCCTACTGTGCATATACTTTATACTCTGATAAACCGGGACCAACATAGTTTCTCTATTATAACTCGATTCATCCTATACAAGGATTACATGTAGAAATTGCCTAGAAACTTAAAAACTAGTTTTGACACACCAAAACATCAAATAAGGAGTAAACTAGTTTCCTAGTTTCTAACAATATTTTTTCGCAGGTGAATGTAACTTTGATAAACCAATTGTCGTAAATCCCTAGATGAGACGTCGTGATTGACATAAAATATCAGTTGTGAATTTAACAATTGAACTTTAATTTGAATTATTCATCCTTCTTCTCTTAGTTCCTTCGACTTGTCAGCTGGTCCTTCCCATCAACGAGATTGCTTAAATGCCCTCATTACTGAATGAGTCAGTTATAAACATGTATTCCTCATAACTGAGTCAATTGATACTGCTGCTTAAGCTGTGTTCACTTGTCCGTCTTCTCATAACTATCAACTTGATCAATTATGGACCTCAGTGTGAACTTGATTACTTCTTTGAATCATTCTTCGTATCTTCAAGTTTTCGGCTGGCCGGGCCTAAACTATTACAACACTTATTTTTTAAGAAATTACTAATAAAGGATTAGTTATAAGTCAGCTTTATATAATGAAATAACTAACTGAGGTTTTTGACATTTTTGAAGTTATTAAAAAAGCATAATTTCTTTAAATCTAATCAAATTCTATTTGTATTGGTTTTGTGTGAGCTATTCCTCTTTATTTAATTAAATTTATATAGATTAGAGTTTGTAAATAATAATGCATACTATAGTGCAAGGTGCTGTTTTAGAACTAACTAATATTAAAAACGAAAAGAAAAACTAGTCATTTTATTTTAATTTTTTCGGGAGATTTCATCTCAATTAACTTTTGTGTATCACATATTCTAGTTCTATCGTATCAGTTGATTTCACCAATTTTAATTGATCATTAATATTACTCACACATTTTCTACTAGTACATAGTGTGAATATAACATGAATATGAAAATGTCCACTAGCTTGGAGTGTGGTGATGTTATAATTTTATTAAAAAAATGAATGTGAAAATTATTTCATCAAATTTTCTGTTCGGGATATAATGGTGAAAACACTATACGTCTGTACCTAGGGATGTAAATGAACCAACTTGTTCGTGAGCTACTCGGATCTCGACTCGATAAAAGCTCGTTCGAGTTAGTTTAGTAAAGCTCGTTTATTAAATGAACCAAACTTGAGCATCATAGTATTCGACGTAAGCTCGTGAGCAGACTCGTTAGCTAAAATTAGTAAGAAATATAAAATAATTACTTTTATAAAAATAATATTTTTATAATTTAAGAGTAACAATAATAATAAATCTATCTAATAATGAACAAAATTTAGAATTTGAGCATGAATATGATATTTCTTTTGGAATAAATAACATTTTCTTCAAAATAATAATAAAAATCTTAAATATATTCTAAATTTAGAAAGTTCGTTTAGACTCGATAAAAGCTCGATAACGTTCGTGAACATCAAAGTATTCGATAAAAAAGCTCGAAGCTCGACTCGAAACTAAACGAGTCAAACTTGAGCACGACACTACTCGACTCGACTCGGTTCGGTTACACCCCTATCTGTACCTATAATAAATATATCGTTGTAAACTTGAATGTATTTTTATTAAAAAACATGAGCATTAGAATTAGATTTTTGAAAATGAAAAATTTGAAATAAAAATACGGGTTTTTTCTATAAAAAAAAAAAAGAAAAAAGAAATGGACGTTTTGCACTCCCGCCTCCAGACTGAACTGCTCTGTGAATTCCAAGGGTTTTAACTCAACAAACTGAAAAATAATTTCGACTAAATCGGTGAATGGCGTCTGCATCTTCGTCGGCGGCGTCGGGGCCGGAAATCCCGTGGGTCGAGAAGTATCGGCCAACTAAGGTGTCGGATATCGTCGGCAATCAAGACGCTGTCGCCCGGCTCCAAGTCATCGCTCGCGATGGCAACATGCCCAACCTTATTTTGGCCGTGAGCATTTTACTCCATCTCTCTCTCTCTCTCTCTTCTCTTTGTTTTCTCTCATTGTTCTTCTGTTTGAGCTGAATTTGATGTTTGGAGTCCACTGAAGTATCAATTTGTGGCATTACTATTTTCAGTAGGTTTTGATATGTTGGATTTCGGTCTGTAGGGCCTTTTTTTTTTTATTAGCTGCTCTATTGTCTGCGATGTGTCGTGTTATTCGGTATTTTGTACGGACTGATGTTGCATATGAACTCTTGAATTGATGTGGCTAATGTCCTGAATGGCTGAATCCCAAGAAAAGATTCTATGGGGGCGGTAAGCGTTAGAGAGAGTATTGAAGAATGTGGGTCTCTTCGCCCTAGTTTATAGTTGGAAAAGCTAAATTTGTATTCCCATTCCAGTAGGTTTGGATTGCTCATTTATGATAAATTGAGTCATTCGTATTGCTATTGATGTGTTTCAGTTAACCAAGATAATTCTTTATTGTTGATGTAACGTTTTGTTTATAGCCATTTGTGTGTGTCATATTTATATAAAATTTCTAACTTATGGGGCTTTTGATCGAACAAACGGAACTAATATGAGTCTCTCATTGGGCAAGAAATTTGGCTTCCTGCAAAAATATCTTTAATTTGTCTTGACACCTTAATATTATGGAAGTTGGACTCTCTCTTTCGAAGTTCTTTTCTCACTAATTAGTCTTGTCTGGATTTTGCAGGGGCCTCCTGGTACTGGCAAGACTACTAGCATATTGGCTCTTGCTCATGAGCTCCTAGGGCCAAATTACCGAGAGGCGGTCTTGGAGCTAAATGCATCAGATGATAGGTGTTGACATATTTCCTTCAGTTTGATTTATGTGATGGGGTTTTTCTTCTTGTTGGTTTTCTTAAACTCTTACCGTTTCATTATACCAGGGGAATTGATGTTGTGAGAAACAAAATAAAGATGTTTGCCCAGAAGAAAGTTACATTGCCTCCTGGCAGACACAAGATAATAATTTTGGATGAAGCTGACAGGTTAATGTTCCTTCTTCAAGGGAATTGCAATGGAACCCTTTTCTTTTTTATAATTTTGCTATAAAATGTGGATTTGGCGCATGCCTTTTATATAAATCACGAGTCATCAAGCCTTATTTTCCTTTACTGAACCGTGTTCAAGTTTTTAAATCTGGTTTTCCATATTGGATGAATATCAGCATGACTTCAGGAGCTCAGCAAGCCTTGAGAAGGACAATGGAAATATATTCCAATTCTACACGTTTTGGGCTTGCTTGCAACACTTCGTCAAAGATCATTGAGCCTATTCAGAGTCGATGTGCCCTTGTTCGGTTTTCTAGATTATCTGATCAGGAGATACTTGGACGTCTCATGGTGGTGGTTGCAGCAGAAAAGGTAGTCTGCATTTCTCGTATCATCACTTTCATCTCTTCTGTAAAGTTAACATCTTGCTGTCGAGATGCTAATTTTCTTATCTCGTTCATGTGGCAATTACCATGTTGGAATAGACTGTGGTCTTAAAGATAAGATCCTTTGGCTGAATAGTTACTCATTCACCTATTGGGACAACAACCACTGCATCATTTCTTTTGCAATTGGTACTCTATAGATTTCTGAAGTATGAACTGAGCTTATTGATGCACCATACCTTTAACTATTTTTAAGTAAAGGCAATAAATGACTTCATTTGAAATATGAACTACCTGTGCAGAGTCCTTAGTGGCATGCAGTTATGCTGTGTTCCTTCAGATGATATTTGGTTAACTTTTCAGAAGAAAAAATAATGATATAAACAGGGGCGGATCTATGTATAACATTTTGTACCCCCAAATTTTTATTTTATTGTTATTAAATTTATATATATATATATATTATTATTTATTTATATAAATCTTTATATAATGTATCCCCAATTTAATTTTATTCATATATTGTATCCCTAATTATAATTTTTTGGATCCGCCCCTGGATATAATGCTCTTTGCTGTTGGTATGCATATTGTTCATACTTCTTTGGTCTGCTATTCTGATTGTTGAGACTCATTAAAGGTGTGCTTGCTCTTTGGCATTGCAAAAGCTATTGCTAGCTGGGTTTTTGCTTTCTTGAAATCGCAGAATTCGTGAAATCAACTTAGATGAACATCAAATCTATATACATCAACTTTGTGATTATGTTGTAATAGGTACCTTATGTTCCGGAAGGTCTGGAAGCAATAATTTTCACTGCTGATGGCGATATGAGACAAGCACTGAACAACTTGCAAGCCACGAACAGTGGGTTTGGATTTGTTAATCAAGAAAATGTTTTCAAGGTCAGTGCCTCAAACTCTATAATTTCTAACTAAAAGGCCTTAAGTTGTACTCATTTTCGATAAATTAATGACTAAAACTGGTTTGCCTTTCCTTTGTATGCAGGTTTGCGATCAGCCCCATCCCTTGCATGTCAAAAACATGGTACGACAAGTAATTGAGGGGAAATTTGATGATGCATGTGGTGGACTGAAGCAGCTTTATGATTTGGGCTACTCACCAACTGACATCATCACCACCCTCTTCCGGATTATCAAGAACTACGATATGCCCGAATATTTGAAGCTCGAATTCTTGAAGGTTTGTATCGGTTAAATCGAAGTACAAACAAAAGAGAGCAAAGGATGCTATAACTAGTACTAAAATGGATGTTTTTTGCAGGAAACAGGATTTGCCCACATGAGGATTTGTGATGGAGTTGGTTCATACCTTCAGATGTCTGGTTTGCTCGCCAAGCTGGCGTTGGCCCGCCAAACAGCCAAAGCTGCATAGTTTAGTTAGCAAACAACTTGGATTCTAAGGTTTTCAACTTCTGCCTAATTGTGAATTTCAGAAATGTTCAGATCTCTGTTTAAATGTTTCTAGAGGTGTAATCGAACCGAATTGAGCCAAGTAGTGTTGTGCTCGAGTTTGACTCGTTTAGTGTCGAGTCGAGCTTCGAGCTTTTTTTATGGAATACTTTGAAGTTCACGAACTTTATCGGGCCTTAGTCGAGCCTAAACAATCTTTCCAAGTTTAGAATATATTTAACATATTTATTATTATTTTGAAAGCAAAAGTTAATTATTCGAAGAGTAATATTATATCCATATTCAAATTAAAGTTTTTTTTATGAGAAAGATGTACCATTATTGTTACTTTTAAAACATTAAAATATTAATAATATAAAATTAATTATTTTATATTACTGAGTTGGAATCACTGGTTCTGGTCTAGAAATTTGGAACCTTAACTGGCATACCACTGTAGCGTTTCCGGTTACGGTTCCGAACCTTGAACTCTTGTTTTGGTTCACGATTTGGAATTGTCGAACCGGTGGTTCAATTTTTATTTTTTTATTAAATTAATTAACTTCTTAACTAATTGAAAATTAAAATTATAAACGAGCTTTACATCTAACACATAATATGTTATATAAACATAAAAAACTTTGTTATATTTTAGAATGTTATTGAATATTTTATTTTCAAGTTTTTATTTTGAAATTTTGCTCTAATATTTAGCAAGAAAAATAGATAAAATATTTTCATCTATTTTTCTTACTATTTGCTAGAGCAATTTTTCAAAACAAAAAACTTGAAAATGAAATATTATACAATTTTTATAACTTTGAAAGTTTTTAATGATATACAACAAATTCGATGAGAGAAGTGAAACAGATTATATTTTTAATTTTAAAAAATTTTATAAAAAAAAACTTTGATAGTATTTAAGTTAATTTAAAATGGTAGATATAGTCATTGACTCATTGTAATAAAATAAGCAAAAAATTATGCTTAAATTATTAATTTTTAAAAAATTAAAGTAGTAATTAAATAATAATTAGGGGGCAGGGAGGGGTTAATTGAAAGGGCTTGCACTTAATTTTTTTACCTTAAAATTAAGTTGCCTACTTATCCCTTAACCTTAATTAAGGGAATTAAACCCACGTAGTTCTCTTACCTTACTTACCTTTAATCAGACTCGAAAATCGCATCACCTAGGCCATCGAAAGCATTTGTACTTGTTGCACTTGCATCGGAGTTGTAAGCGCCCTCGTCGTCGAAGTCGTGTGTTAGAAACTGAGTTTCAGTTCACCTCTTAATTTGATGTTTTGATATGTCAAAACTTATTTTAGCACAAAGTTTCTAGAGTTCTATAATGTAATCCTTGTATAGGATTGAATGAGTTGTAACAGAACTAAAGTGCTGAAGACCGAGCGAAGAAGACGCTCAAGATTTGAAGAAGAAGTGTTCGTGCTTGAAACTTAGTTCCTCTAAGTATGACTAAGGCCTATACTGACCTTGAGAAGTCAGTATAGAGGTTACCATACTGACTTTGGGAAGTCAGTATAAGAGATGCCCATACTGACTTTGGAATGTCAGTATGGAGGCCTTTATTTCAAAAGCACGAGGAACACAAGGCGAATCGAAGTCAGACTTAAAGGCGAATAAATGCTAAGTAAAAGTCAGTACGAGGATGTCTCATACTTGGATTCCTCGGATTGAAACTTAGTCTGACAAGAGCAAGTAGGAGATACAATGCAAGGACAATTTTTCAAAGCAGAGCAGACCTATGAAGAATGGTTGTGATTGGATGGTTCAATCTATGTCTCTAACGACTTGAGTTATGTGTCTAACGGACAGAATTCAAAGTGTCGACCAAGGTTGCCTATAAATAGTTCAACATTTCGAATGAAGAACACACCTGAATCACGTGAAATGCTAAGCCAACACTCTGCCAAATTTTCTACTCAAAGCTCTCTGATATTTCGTGTGCTTAAGACGAGATTTGAGTTCCCAACTTAAGTTAATCATTCCGTGCAAGTGTTTAAAGCACGAGGCTAAAGCTTAAAGCTGAAGCTATTTCTTGTAAATATAACTTTCTAAGTTATATTCACATCAGTCATTATCCTAGTCTGGGATTTTGATTCTTACGGTCATCTGTCAACAAACTTAGTTCTAGGAAGAACGAGGAAACATCCAACCTACCAAGAAGAAGGCTGCGGCGTGCGTCCTCCCTTCAACCTAAAGAAGTGCCAGCTTGCAGGGAGTTCCTAGGCGAGTGAAGTTAGCAGACCGAAGGACGGAGGTTTCCGATGGGCTGACCATAGATCGTAAGGAGGCTATTGATCGCAGAATTATTTTACTAGCGATTTAGTGGAGCTAATAATACAGCGGCAAATAAAATTATCGAATCCCAAGGGAAAGAAGTAACGAAAAACCTTAATTACTAAAACATAAGTTCTCAAAATACTAGCTAGGGGAAATTCAAATTTTGGTTTTGGTTTTCAACTAATTTTGCAATTTAAAACTTAAACAGGAAAATAAAAATAACTTGATGAAAGCAGATATGAGAAGCACAGATTCCAGGGATATCTACCTATCAAGTATTACATGATTGATTAATTCCCAATTTAATTCCTCTTCGTAGTGAAACATCAGAAAAGTATTATGAACTTATTTGTTGGACAATTCATAAAGTTGATTAATCAATTACCTATCTCGGTTCGGTCTGAAGATTAATTAATTAACTCCGAAAATCTACGGATCTATTCCTACAATCTATTCCCTTCTTTTCAGACAAAAAATTAAATTATATTGTGAAAACTCTTTCCATTGAAAACTATCACAATTACGTCTCTAATTCTCAACTAATTAATCCTAAGATGTGGCCAGCAACTCAAGATTATGAATAAGCACAAAATTCACAAACTACGATGGGAAAGGAAAATCAATTCAATTAATCTAACATGCATACATTGATAGTTCAAAACCCTAGAATCTGAGAAGGAAGTTAGTTACACATATTCATGAATAAGATCATCAGAGATAAAGAAAAACATGAATTGCATAAGAACTGGGTGTAGATGTCTTCCCACAAAAACCTGTCTTCAATCATAAAACATAAAACCCTTGGAAATCTTCTAAAATCTTCAACTCTAAAATTTTACACCTCCTAAATCTCTCCACACTAAAAATTGAATTTGACAAGGCTTTATATAGCTGTGATAGATGTATCATGTAGTATCTAGGATTAGACATATCTAAATCTTCAAATCTGGAACAAATGTTGATTTCTCGGATCCACGTCGATTGACGGTGAAATGCGCGTCGGTCGATGCCCTTGGATTATCCGCATCGATCGATGCAAGTTGTGCATCGGTCGACATGGACTCGGCCTTCGCCTTCCTTCGTCGATCTTTCTGTCGATCTTCCTTCAAATGAGCTGTGTTTGATCGACGCAAGTCTCGTATCCGAGCCTCTCTGATTTCTTCATTGTTTTTGACTCAAAAACCTGCATAATTCATCAACCACGACATTACAAGCACCAAAGCTACTTCATGCACAATAAAACACGTAAATCAACTCAAACATCACCCAAATAGTCAAAGAACCCAAAGATAAGTTGGTAAAAATGCTAACTTATCAACTCCCCCAAAATTTAACCATTGATCGTCCTCGATCAATTCACAGATAAGAAATCAAGTCTTATGCAGATACAATTGTTCAATGCCTCACAAGCTTCTTTTACTATCCAAGTATCACTAATTTACATAAATCATGCATTCCAAACAAAATTCAAATTGTCAAATTATTGAGGAGGAACCTCACAGGGAAGTGTTTTCACTCATCGCTCAAGGAGTTACGTTTTCGTGTTTCACACACTCAAGGTCATAGCTCACCTCTCCACAAGTTTGACAAGTTTCTCATCTCTCCACTGCTTGTTAGTGTAGCTTTTCAGGGAATCAGATAGATCTTATTTTGGTTGTAATGTGGCTTACCTAAAAGGTGGGATATATTTTGGCTAAGTGACTCAAAATGTGACAACGAAAACTCAAAAACCAAACATACCATAACCACATGATCCCTCACTTGTGCACTCTCTTATTCTTTATTTTCTTTCCCAGAATTTTTCAGGGCCCCTTATAACTTATCATAGACCTTTGTGAACTCACAATCATATCATCACATAAATTTTTTTCTTTTCTTTTTCTACTCATGTTCACCTTCTTATTCTACCCACGGGAACCCTTATTTTCACACATGGAACTCATCATCATTTTTTTAGTTCCCACAACTTGTATCAACATCTCACAAACCACACTTTCTAATAAATCAAACTTCTCATTCATCACCCTTCTAATCAAAGAAAAATTCATCCAAGGCTCAAACGGGCTACGAGTGGAAATTCAAGGTTAGTGTATAGGAGATGGGCTACCAAAGAACATGCCTAAAATCATTTTCACCCTATTACTACACTTAATGCAATCTCAAGAGAGAAACTCTTCAAATTCTAGGAAGTTATTGCTGAAAACCTTTTCACTCATCAAACGAAAAAGTTAGGCTCAAATTCTCACACAAGGTTAAAATTTTTGTTACTCCTAAAAAATTATCCAATCTGAACAGTTATCATGCATAATTTATATTTCAAAGATCAGCTCCTCAAGCAAAATAGCTCCTATCATCGGCTACTCTATCACATAGATTTTCATTCTCAATCAGCAAATATCTCAATTATACATCAATTATTTCTATTTCAGGGAAGATAAGTCATATTTTCAGCACCAACATAATCAAAATAGTTCCGTCTGTCCTATGTTCAAAAGCTCCTAAAACAATTCTCAAGACTCTATAGATCAGAACTAGTACCACAAATCAAGAATTCAAAATACTAATTTTGAGTGAAAAGCCTTGCAGAGAGCAATTGTTCACATTGAAGCAAAAGAATAAGGATGGTGATGGTGCAAAACCTAGGAAACTAAAAACCTAAAAAAAAAAAACCTAAATTAACAAAATAAAAAACAAATAAAAATAGTAAAATAAAAACGTTTCCCTTTTCCGATCCTCATCCCCCTAAACTTGTTTCACTCGAAGGAGTGGAAAAGTTTGAAAGTTAGATAGGAAAAGAGAAACGGTACCTCATTCCTCCTCCGGAGGATCCTCCATATCCACATCGGTGGATGGCCAAATGGGAAGTCTCCGATGGCGGCCCTGGCGCTCACGCTGGCAGCAGAGGTATACGGAGTCAGGCTGGGTGTTCAGGAGAAGGCGCTGCATCTGATTGTCGATGGTGTTGAGCCTCGTGGTCACATGCTGGCGAAACTCTGTCTGCCGGGTGTGCTCTGCCGCATGCACTGCTGCATGAACTGGTAGATCATTGCCAGATCCATCCCGGAAGAGGAAGACCCTCCCGTAAAGTGGCTGGACGAGGCTCCATCGGTTCTTCTTGGAATCTCCTCTGCTCCTCCATCGCGCTCCTCATCCCCCATGTCATCTGTTGGGGGGGACCCTGACTGTCTCTGGTCCGGCTGTGTCTGCGGTCGGTGAAGGAGTTTAGAGGTGCCAGCTCCCCTACGGGATCCAACCATCAGCCGCATGTGGGTAGGGGTGCTCATCAACCAGCTATCACGAAAGTGATAATTTGTGACGTGCGTGAGCTCCGACTGCGGAAGTGGAAACTTGTCCCCATTGGACATCCTCAAAGACTAGCCACCCTCTCGGGGTGAGAGCATCAGTATCCGTACCGGTTGCACGGTGCCGAGTCCTTGGCTGTCCTCGAGCTTCTCAATATCGGCCAAGTCGATCCCCACGTGCTCCGCAATTGGGGTTGTCAATACCCCACTCCAAATGCTGCCCTTTGTGGCCTTGACTTAGTGCCTCCAATGGTCCA
Organism: Plectranthus barbatus; assembly: GCA_026898455.1. Lineage (NCBI taxonomy): Eukaryota > Viridiplantae > Streptophyta > Magnoliopsida > Lamiales > Lamiaceae > Plectranthus > Plectranthus barbatus. Next base: position 97,016 of record JAPKLW010001606.1, read on the forward strand.
TGATCAATGCCGCGAAGCTAAATTCTTCTCCCGTCAGCATGCAGTAGATGGCGTAGAGCTCGCCCACTCTCACCTTGGCGCTTTCATGACGGCCAGTGATAGACACCCCCATGCACCGCTGAAGATAACGGAACATAGGATTGTCGATGGAGGATGCTTTCATGTTTCCCGTGTCGAACTCTCGCACATCCTCCTTCGCCTCAGCTGCAATTTGACTCCAAAACCGGGCAATGTCAAAACTCGGGGGAAGAAAGCGTCACCAGATTTTGGGACTCCCCAAATGTCATCTAGCTCATCCCTCGGAAGCTCATAGTGTTCGTTCCGAAGTTGGAAAGAGATGGTGGTCAGCTCTGACTTCGGTTGAACTTCTTAGACATGGAGTGATGCCAAAAATTCCAGCACAAGCGATGGATATGTCTCCCACCGCTCTGTCATCCAAGTGCCCCATCCGGCTCTCTCCAACAGGGCCTCCACATCAGCTCTGATCCCCAGCAGGTTCATCATCTCCGTGCATAGGTATAGAGTCTGTCGGACTGTGAACTCTGAACCATAGAATTTTCTGTATCGCTTCTCTGCTTCCCGGTTGGCGAAGGTTGGTCGGAAAGCCATAATTAACTGCAAAGGTAGAAGGAAAGAATATTAGAATAGCTTCAGGTGGCTCCACAAGTTTTCCAAGCAACAATATAAATTTTTTGCAATTAACTACAATGTGTATCTACCCATGCAAAATTGACTCAACTATAGCTCAATTAACACCCATATTTAGCATAATGCATCCTTATTCGAAACAATTTCATCCCAAGAATATCAAAGAAGAATTTAAAGCAAAGCAGGATTATCCCCAAACAAGCTAGAATCGAATTCAACCAATTCCAATGCTACACATTCGCAAATAGCAAGTATATCGACTGAAGCTACGACCCATATCGAACAATCGTGCAAGAGATACAAAGAAATCGTAAAAAAGAGCAAAAATTGAAACTAGGGCTCTATGGTCCAAATTCATCAAAATCATGCTCACCTTCTTCAAAACTCACGAAATAATCAAAGGGGAAGAGTCTAAGATACGTACCTTGGATTGTAGCGGCGAATTATGGGGGAAATTTTCCGAGTTTGGGTGTTGGGGTTTGAGAGAGGCGACGTGCGTGTGTGTGTTGTGTTGAAAAAATGAAGAAAACTGGGTTTTAAAACCCGTCTGTCACGCTTCTGAACCCTGTGCGTCGATCGATGCAGAACCTACATCAATCGACGCACAATAGAAACTCGCGTCGATCGACGTGAGGCTGACATCGATCAACGCAGACCTGGACAGAATACTGGAACTCGAAAATTAGTGAAAAAAATTCTAATTCCTATTGGCCCGACTCGACTGAATTAAAATAACAAAAGTAAGAAAAATAGTAAATTGTTGGGTTACCTCCCAACGAGTGCTTGGTTTACTTTCGCTAGCTCGACAATACCTGTGTTTTTATGGACGATTCAAGTAGTACTTCTCCACCGCACAAAATTTGAAGTGGGGTGTAGTACGGTTTAAGGTTCTGCCCATTGAGTTTGAAATTCTTGCCATCTTGACCAGCCAGTTCAACCACGCCATTCAGAAATTGGCATACTACGGTGTATGGTTCAGCCCATTTTGATTGCAACTTTTCGGGCATGAAACAAAGACGGGATTTGAAGAGGAGAGCTTTGTCACCTGAATTGAAAACATGCGTGTGAATCCCCTTATCGTGGAACCTCTTAGCGTGCGTCTTATATATGACATTGTTCTCGTAAGCTTCATCCCTGAAGTCTTCCAACTCATTCAGTGCCATAGCTCGATCTGCTGCAGCCGTCCTCCAATCCAAATTTAGCTCTTTCACTGCTCTCCAAGCCTTGTGCTCCATCTCCACGGGAAGATGACAGGATTTTCCAAAAATTAGCTGAAATGGAGACGTCCCAATAGGTGTTTTGTAGGCGGTGCGGTATGCCCGTAATGCATTGTCGAGCTTCACAGCCTAATCTTTCCTTTGCTTCACCGTCTTCTCCAAGATTTGCTTGATTTTGCGGTTGGACAGCTCTGTCAGCCCGTTCCCTTGAGGGTGATATGGGGTAGTAACACGATGCTTAACTCCGTACCTAGCAAGAATAGAAGCAAGCCATTTGTTACAAAAATGGGATCCCCCATCACTTACCAAGGCTTTTGGCATCCCGAATCTTGTCATAAGCTTTTGCAGGAACTTGATGATGACTTTGGAGTCATTGGTGGCCGTTGGAATGGGTTTAACCCATCATGACACATAATCAACCACAAGAAGAATATATGAAAACACATGCGATGGCAGAAAAGGGCCCATGAAGTCAATCCCCCACACATCAAAGATTTCAACTTCAATTACCGGGGTCTGTGGCATCTCATCCTTCCACGAGATGTTGCTGTACTCTGGCAGCGATCACAGCTCGTAATCCATCCGTGACAAACCTCGTAGATTGATGGCCAATAGAATCCGCTCGCAAGAATTTTGAATGCCATCCGGTTGGCTGAATGATGACCGCCACTAGGAGATGAATGGCAGGCTTCGTAGATTTCATGCCACTCGGACTGAGGCACACAACGGCGAATGACGCCGTCAGCACATCTACGCCAAAGGTAGGGATCCTCCCAATAGTAGAATCTGAGGTCGTGCAGGAACTTCTTTTTTGCATATGGAGAAGAGTCCGGTGGAAGTACGCCGGCTACCAAGTAGTTGGCGAAGTCTGCATACCAAGGTGTTTTGGACTCGTATGTCTCTCTCAAATCCTTAAGAGCATAGATCTGTTCGCCGGGGAACGTATCTCGGATCCTTATCTGCTGATCATCCCCTTTGACTGGTGGCTCGAGTCTTGACAAGTGGTCTGCGATCACATTCTCGCTCCCCTTTTTGTCCTTGATCTCCAAGTCAAACTCTTGTAGCAACAGTATCCACCTGATCAGTCTGGGCTTGGCATTTTTCTTCACGAACAGATATCTGATAGTTGCATGGTCAGTGTAGATAATTGTCTTGGAACCTATCAGATAGGACCGAAACTTGTCAAAGGCATACACGATCGCGAGCATCTCCTTCTCTGTGGTGGTGTAGTTGCACTGCGCCGGATTCATGCTCTTGCTGGCGTAGTGAATCACATGGAAGAGTCTTCCTTTCAGCTGCCCCAAGACTGCCCCAACAGCGTAGTCACTAGCGTCGCACATCAATGTGAAATGCTCACCCCAATCTGGCGAAGTCAAGACCGGCGCAGTCACTAGTGCCTCTTTCAGTCTCTCGTAGGCCTTCAAGCACTCGTCATCAAAGACAAAGGAAACATCCTTCTGCAACAGGTTGCACAATGGCCGAGATATCTTCGAGAAGTCTTTGATGAACCTCCTATAAAACCTGGCGTGGCCAAGAAAGTTCCGAACTGCTTTGACATTGGCTGGCGGTTGCATCTTCTCAATGGCTGTCACTTTGGCTGGGTCCATGATAAGTTCATTATTCTACTCACTTATCTATATTATTTTCTACTATTTTATGTAGTTTTATTGAGTTTATACATATATTTTATGCATGAGTCTATCTTGGGTGGTATTAGGCGCGTCTTGGTGTTTGTGCAGGTTTTAGGCCTAAATTTACGAGAAAACCGTTCCAAAAGCAGTGACGTGTAATAGTAGCAGTGAAGAGTACTTCCACATGAGGAATTCGGGCTATTGGCACATGACAATGGATAGAGCTTCAAGTTAGCTTTTCAACGCAACTGGAATCGGGTCAATCGAAGTTTGGGAGTGGAAGTTATGGCCAAAACCGTGAGACCGTGCAGAAGAGGATTTTGAGTCAGAAACATTGAAGAATTTGGAAATGTTCGGATTTCTGACTTGCGTCGATTGAAACAGACCCGTGTCGATCGACGCAGCTTGCTTGAAGGAGCGATCGATGCTGAGGATAGACGCAGACCCGCGGAATCAAAGTCCACGTCGATCGACGCACAACCGGCATCGATCGACGCGGCCCATTCAAGTGTGTCGATCAACGCGAATCCCGCGTCAATCGACGTGGATCCGAAAGTTTCAGATTTGATCCTGTTTTGAAGATTTAGATACATCTAGCCCTAGATTTGATAGGATACACCTCCACCTCTATATATATCCCAGTAATTTCGATTTTTAGTGTGTGCTTCATTCCAGATTTTAGTTTTTAGAGATTCCAAGCTATAGTTGAGTTTTATGATTGAAGACAGATTTTGTGGGAAGACTTTCAGACCCAAGTTTATGCAATTCAGGTTTTATTTATCTTTGATGAATTTTACTATGAATATGTGTAACTAAATCTCTCTCAGATTCTAGGGTTTCAAACTATCAATGTATGCATGCTTGATTAATTGAATCATTTTCCCTTTCCCATCATAGTTTGTGAAATCTGTGCTTATTCATAATCTTGAGTTTGCTAGCCACATCTTATGATTAATTAGTTGAGAACTTGAGACGTAACTGTAATAGTTTTCAATGGAAAGAGTTTTCACAATATAATTTGATTTCTTGTCTGAGCAGAAGGAGATAGATTATAAGAATAAATCTGTGGATTTTTGGAGTTAGTTAATTCATCTTGAGACCGAGCGGAGATAGATAATTGACTAATCTACTTTATGAATTGTCCAACAAAGAAGTTCATAATACCTTTCTGATGTTTCACTATGAATAGGAATTAAATTGGGAATTAGTCAATTCATCCATACATGTCATACTTGATAGGTAGATATCCCTGGAATCCGTGCTTCTCATATTTGAATTTATCAAGTTATTTTCTTTTCTGTTTGAATTTTAAATTGCAAGTCTGTTTAATTTTTGAAATTCACCAAAACTAAAATTTGATCTTCCCCTAACCAGTATTTCTAGAAACTATGTTTTTGTATTTAAGGTTTTTCGTTATTTCATTCCCTTAGGATTTGATAATTTTATTTGCCGCTATAGTATTAGCTTTGCTAAGTCGCTAGTAAAATAATTTAGCGATCAAATTTTGGCACCGTTGCTGGGGATTGAATAGAAATTATATTACTATTAATTCAGTGATTGAGATACTGATTTAGGTTGTAATTTTCGTACTTTCAAGCAAAATTTTTGTAACTTTCTGTTTGGCGTCGATCGATGTACATATTGCGTCGATTGACGCAGATTTCATTTGTACGTCGATTGATGCAAATCCTACGTCGCTTGTTTTTCCAGATTTTCAATTTTTGAGCTTTTCTGTTTTATTGAGTTTCGTTATCAGTTTTACTACACTACCTCTTTTGTTGTACAGGTAGTCTATGATTACACGAGCCAGTGGGAAAAAGCCAGTGGAATACGACCCAGAAATTGAAGCTACTTGCCGAAAGAACCGACGGAAGAAACAGGAACAAGCAAGCTCGAGTAATCAACCAATGGCTGAAATCATACAACCAGGGAATCCACCGCCTCCACCAGTAATGACTCCGAAGGAGCAAGTTGTACTTTTCAAGATGTCCAAGACATGAGGGCACAACTCCAAGAGCTGAATCTTGAAAGGAACAATCAGAATAACCGACATCTTCACCGCAACCCCCTATTTAAGGACAATCCCGATGATGAAGAGGACGATGACCAGAATCAACCTGAGGAATCTGACGATGAGGAAGAAGAGGAGGCTATGCAGAACCGATATAAACCCCAGTTCAAGGAGACAGACTTCAGAGTTGGCATCAACGCCAATAACTTCGAGCTGAAGACCGGATTGGTGCAAATGGTGCAGCAAAATCAATTCGAAGGAAGAGCTACTGAGGATCCTTATGCACATCTGGATAAGTTTTTTATGCTCTGCAACACTGTCAAGATTGGAGGGGTCAGTAAGAGTGCCATCCGAATGCGTTTGTTCGCGTTCTCTCTGCGGGATAAGGCACAATCTTGGTTTACTGCACTGGACAAGGGAAGTATCAGTACATGGACAGAGCTAACGAATGAATTCCTAGAAAACTTCTTCCTTCCGAACGTCATCAGACAGAGAAGAAAGGAAATTATCCGATTCGCTCAAAGACCCGATGAGAGCTTCAATGAGACATGGGAGCGTTACAAGGAGCTACTGAGATCTTGCCCAGGACATGGTTTCCCTCTAGGAGAACATGCAGAAGCATTCTATGAGGGACTCAATGAAAAGACCATTGAGTTGGTGGACACCACATTGGGAGACACCATCATGACGAAAAGTGGAAACAAGGCCATGGAATTCTTCCAAAGGATGGCCAACAACACTCAACGGTGGTCCTCGGGTTGACATCGGCCTGTGAAAGCTGTCGAGAAATTGGTGGAGAAAGTTGCCGAATTAGATTGCAGAAAAACGTACCTGAGGTGTGCCGGGAGCGTCTTGAGTTCCAGAACTGGCGGATCAGAGCTGGATGTCTGCTTCTCCAGGCCCGCATCGATCGATGCTCGATCTGCATCGATCGACGTGGGTAGATTGGCCGTGATCCCTTTTCCACGTCGCGCTGGTTCGGCCGATGAAACTTCGTGTCTGCTTGCTCTCCGGCATTGATCAACGAGCTGTTGGCGTCGATCGACGTGACTACAGAGGTTGCATCGATCGACGTGGATTGCTTTCCACGTTTCTTTAGCTTGTTGTGGCTGTACCGACTTGGTAGTTGCTCTCTCTTATTCTCCTTTTCCCGAGTTATCTCTTCGAACACATCCAGCTCCATCACCAGATTCACAATTTCATCATCTGCCTCTTCTAAATTTGTCGATGAGAACAGCGAATGCTGTAGGAAGTTCTCCAGAAAATCTGAATCACTTTTGAGAGAAGAGAATGAAGAAGACATCACCAGGTTGAAGCAATTGATCATATGGCATTCTTCCTCATAGCTCCCTTCATTGTGCTTCTACATTGCTTTATAGATGGAGAAAGTGACTGACTTATTGTTATTCCGGAATGTCAGTTTGCCGTCTCGAATATCGATTAGTGCCCCGCCGGTCTTGAGGAACGGTCTTCCCAGAATTATTGGAATGTTTCTATCTTCTTCCATGTCGAGCACCACGAAATCGGCTGGGATAATGAAGTCTTTCACCTTTACAAGCACATCTTCTACGATGCCTCTTGGGTAGGACACCGATCGATCGGCCATCTGTAGTGAAATAGTCGTGGGTTTGATGCTTCTGATCTCTAGCTATTTGAAGATTGACAATGACATCAGATTGATCGATGTTCCAGAATCACAGAGGACTTTCCTGAAGGTCTCCCCTCCGATAACACAAGAAGTCATGAGAAAACCTGGGTCCTCTCTCTTAACTTGCATCTTCTTTTGGATTATGGCGCTGCACTCTTCGAACATATTGACTATTTCATGTTCCATGAAGGGTCTTTTCTGAGAGACCATGTCCTTCAGAAACTTGATTTATCCGGGCATTTCTTGCAGTGCTTCAACCAATGGGATATTGATATGCACCTTCTTCATGTTTTCTAAGAAGCGTGCGTATCTTTCGTTCATCTTTGTTTTGACAAACCGCTGCGGATACGAAAGAGGAGGCTTCTTTGCAGCCAGGCTGGGGGCCTGCGTCGATCGTTGTGGATCTGCGTCGATTGACGTGGCTTTCATGGCTGCATCGATCGACGTGGATCCCATGTCGATCAACGTGGACGTTTTGGCTGCGGCTTCTTTGACCTGTTCCACATCCTCATCATCCTGTGGATCTTTTCCTGCCTGCTTTGGCCCTTCAAATGATTTTCCCCCTCTCAAAGTGATGGCGTTCACTTGATTCCTCTGATTCTGATTCTTGGGGTTAATCTGAGTGTTGCTCGGAAGTTGCCCCGACTTGTGCTGGGCTCCGAGGGCATCGGCAATCTGGCTGACCTGGGTTTCTATAATCTGCACGTGCTTCTGCACCTGATCCACTTTAGTATTCACGCATGAGATTTCTTGCTCCAATTTTCTCACTTTATCAGTGGACCCCTGCATGAACTTGGCCAATATTTCCTCGAGATTTGGCTTCTTCTTCTCCACCACTACTCCATCTTGCACCGCAAATCCAGGTGTTGGCTGCTCCGCAGCTTGTGGGTTCGCATAGGAAAATCCCGAATGGTTCCTAGCATGATTGTAGTTGTAGGGCTGATTATGCTGCTGGTATCCTCCACAGTAATTGTTTTGGTAACCGCCTCTTTGGACAAAATTCACATTGGCACAGTCTCCTTCCAGTGGAGCTTGCACAGGCTCTATTACAGCAACTGCCTTTTCTAATTTCAGTGTAGCAAAGTCCTCTCGCAGTTTCTTCACCTCGGCTGCCCAATCAGGTTCTTCAGCGGCCTTTTTCTCCACTAATTTCTCAACAGCCTTCACAGGGCGACTTCGACTCGAGGACCAACGTTGATTGTTGTTGGCCATATTTTTGGAAAAATTCCATGGCCTTCTTCCCGCTTTCGTCATGATGGTGTCACCCAGTGTGGTATCCACCAACTCAACGGTCCTCTCATTGAGCCCTTCGTAGAATGCTTCTGCTTGATCGCCCGGAGGTAGGCCATGTCCTAGGCAAGATCTCAGTAACTCCTTATAACGCTCCCACGCTTCATAGAAGCTTTCATCTGATCTTTGAGCAAACCGGATGATCTCCTTCCTTCTCTGTCTGATGACGTTCGAAGGAAAGAAGTTTTCTAGGAATTCATTCCGTAATTCCCTCCATGTACTGATACTTTCCTTGTCCAATGCAGTAAACCAAGACTGTGCCTTATCCCGCAGAGAGAATGCGAACAGACACATTCGGATGGCACTCTTGCTGACCCCTCTGATTTTCACAGTATTGCAGAGCATCAGAAATTTGTCGAGATGTGCATATGGATCCTCAGTGGCTCTTCTGCTGAATAGGTTTTGTTGCACCATTTGCACCAATCTGGTCATCAGCTCGAAGTTGGCGTTGATGCCAATCTTGAAGTCTTTCTCCTTGAACTGAGGTCGATATCGTGTTTGCATAGCTTCTTCTTCCTCATCATCATCCGATTCCTCGGGCGGATCCTGATCTTCTTCGTCTTCTTCCCTTGGAATAACTTCAAAGAGTGGATTGGGGCAAATGCGCCGGTTGTTCCCATTGTTTATTCCAAAGAGTGGATTGGGGCAAATGCACCGGTTGTTCCCATTGTTTCTCTCGAGAGTCAGCTGCTGAAGTTGTGCCCTCATGGCTTGGACTTCCTGAAACAATGCTGTTTGCTCCTCTAGGGTCAGTATCTGTGGAGGTGGCTGGTCGATCGGCTCGGGTTGGACGACCGGCTGCGGCACATGATCCGGCGGTGATACATTTTTTGCCATTGTTTGATCAGTCGAGCTTTCTTTCCCCTGCTTATTTCTTCAGATCTTTCGGCACATGGCTTCGATTTCCGGGTCGTAGTCTGACAGGTCCTTCCCTTTAGCTCTTGTACTCATGCACTACCTGTACAACAAAGGGGGTAGTGAAGTAAAACTTAAAATAAACCGAAACAAACTAAACTTGAAAAAACTGAAAATCTAAAAAACATTAGGGCGTTGATCGATGGAGAATTGGCATCGATCGATGCGGAAACAAGAACTGCATCGATCGACGTGAAACGCAAGTCGATCAACGCAAATAACAAAACTTACGAAAAATTAAATAAACGTACGAAAATTACAACCTAAATCAGTATTTCGATCACAGAATTAATAGTAAGATTATTTCTATTCCATCCCCGGCAATGGCGCCAAAATTTGATCGCAGAATTATTTTACAAGCGATTTAGCAGTGCCAAATACAGCGGCAAATAAAATTATCGAATCCCAGGGGAAAGAAGTAAGGAAAAACCATAATTACTAAAATATAAGTTCTCAAAATACTGGTTAGGGGAAATTCAAATTTTGGTTTTGGTTTTCAACTAATTTCGCAATTTAAAACTTAAACAGGAAAATAAAAATAACTTGATGGAAGCAGATATGAGAAGCACAGATTCCAGAGATATCTACCTATCAAGTATTACATGTATGAATCAATTGATTAATTCCCAATTTAATTCCTCATCGTAGTGAACTTCTCTGTTGGAAAATTCATAAAGCTGATTAATCAATTACCTATCTCCGTTCGGTCTCAAGATTAATTAATTAACTCCAAAAATCTACGGATCTATTCCTACAATCTATTCCCTTCTGTTCAGACAAGAAATTAAATTATATTGTGAAAACTCTTTCCATTGAAAACTATCACAGTTACGTCTCTAATTCTCAACTAATTAATCCTAAGATGTGACCAGCAACTCAAGATTATGAATAAACACAGAATTCACAAACTACGATGGGAAAGGAAAATCAATTCAATTAATCTAACATGCATACATTGATAGTTCGAAACCCTAGAATCTGATAAGGAAGTTAGTTACACATATTCATGAATAAGATCATCAGAGATAAAGAAAAACATGAATTGCATAAAAACTGGGTGTAGATGTCTTCCCACAAAAACCGGTCTTCAATCATAAAACATAAAACCCTTGGAAATCTTCTAAAATCTTCAACTCTAAAATTCTACACCTTCTCCTAAATCTCTCCACACTAAAAATCGAATTTGACAAGGCTTTATATAGCTGTGATAGATGTATCATGTAGAGTTGGAGGTCCGGACTCGATCCGACCCGATTAAAGTACTGAATTGGGTTCAAACCGCAAGCCGGACCCGTTATCGATCCAATCATAAGAGAAACATCCGGCTCGAGCTGAATAAGATCGAGCACGAAGCAGTTCGAATGATGAAAGCGGTTCGCATAGTATCGAAAAGAGTCCGGTCAGTCCCTCCCGTAGCTCTATCTGGTTTGATTCCAACGAAGAAGGAAGCTCGACGAAAGAACCACGCACCTCGCACCCCTAAGCATCTCAACAGGTGGGACAACGGCTGCCACGCGAAGGATTTGCAACTTCCAGCCAACCACCCCGATAATCATGGACCCGACTCTAGGTGGTTGAGGACGGCGCGGAAACCCTAGGGCGGCAAGGTATCCTATAAATGCATCACCGAACCAAGGAAAAGGAGGGAGAACTGTTAAGAACACCAGTGTTGAGCTTTTCCATACAACACTTTTAAACACCCTTTTTCCAACATTCATAGCAATTTTGTCAATAGTTTAGCCGCTAGCATTTCTTGTACGCTTGAACAAATTATCCTTGTTCGTCATATTCCTGTAATATAATTTTCGTATTATATTCCAGTTCTCGGGGCTCCGATACGTATTTAAATCGAACCTCAACAATTTGGCGCCCACCGTGGGGCCTCGAGAGCAATTTTTGCTTTCTTTTTGCAGGAATGGCGGACGATCCAGGCAACACTCATGTGGAAGGAGTCGATGATCAAAGGACTGCTCCGACTGGAGGACGAGGCCGAGGATCTAATCTTGGAGCAGGTCGAGGGGCCCCAGCGGCACCAGGGCGAGGGCGAGCTGCCGTAGCAGGTGGCGGGGTTCCGCGCACATCCAATCCAGCCGGGACAGTGAACGACTTGATGAGGAAGTTCAATGCCACTCCACTCGGAGATCTGGCGTCCCTGCCGCCACCACCTCATATACTTCAAAATCCCGACGTCTCAAGGTTGGTGACGCAGGTGCAGAGAGCGCAAGGCGTGCTGGAAGAGATGGCGAGGAGATACGAGCTCCTCGAGAGAGAGAATCTGAGACTGCAGTTGCAGAGCAACAGACACCCAATAGTTGAAGAGCCTCGAAGCACTGAAAAGAATGTTGGTAACCCCGCGAGGAATCTGGAGCAAGATTTTGACCGTACAGAAGGGGTGGCCACCGAGAGAACCCCGGAAGCCCCTCCGATGCTCAGGAATCAAACTGGACAGCTGAGCCAATTGGAGCTGCAGGCCATTCAGCAGATCGAACGAAGATTTGAACAAAGATTCGGTTATCTCGAATCACTGCTATCCAGGATTCCGGGACTCCCCGCACCGGAGAAGACTATCCCGAGAGAGAGTTATGCAAAATCTCCATTCTCACCGCATATCGCCGGGGCAGAACTCCCGGCCAGGTTCGCCCCACTTACTTTCGTCCTCTATGACGGAACCTCGGACCCTGAGAATCATATAGCCGTTTATCGGCAAAAAATGTTGGCATTGGCGATTCCGGGAGCCCTGATGGAGGCGTGTATGTGCAAGAGCTTCGGGTCAAGCTTGACAGGACCTGCCCTACAATGGTTCATAAATCTGCCCAGAAGCTCGATATCCTCTTTTGCCGAACTGCACCAATTGTTTCTACGGCAATATTCGAGCAGTAGGCCCCTCGATAAGCACCCAGACGACCTTTATGCCGTGATCCAGAAGCCAGGAGAACCTCTAAGGGCATACCTCTCGAGATTCAACAAGGAATTGGTTGCAGTGCCTAACTGCCCAAAAAGTACAGCCGTGCTAGCCTTCACGAAAGGTCTCGATGTGGATTCTGACCTCTATCGAGAGCTCTCCATCTACCCCAGCCAAACGATGGACGACGCTCTGAACCGCGCGTGGGCTCTCATCAAGTGGGAAGAAGATGAGCCCTACCGGCGAGCATGCTGCAATAGCGGGAGACCAAACACACGGGAGGAGAGCCGCCGGGAGCAAAGAGACAGACGTCCTCCGAGGTCGCATCCGTACAGCAAGCCACCTCAAGTTAACCACCTGGGGCCATACACCCCGGATTACACACTCTCCATTGCACCAGCTGACCTTGTCCAGAATGTGCTCCGAAGGATGCCGGAGAAGGTGAAGTGGCCCCCGAAGATGAAAGCTGATCTGGCCGCGCGCGACATTCTGAAGTTTTGCGAGTTTCATAATGATCACGGCCACACCACCGCAGATTGTCGCGCCCTGCGTCTCGAAGTGATAGAGCTCCTCAAAAAGGGATACCTGGCTAAATACTTGTAAGACCGAGGAAAAAAGACCTGGACTCGGGAAAAGCGCACGGAAGAATCAGGGCCCGAAAAGGCAGGGGCACCGAAATCGCCGGTCCCAGTTCGAACCATCAATTGCATAACCGGGGGATCGGAGATCAGCGGAATCACCAAGTCCGCAGCAAAGCGAGCCAGGAGGTTGACCAGAGAAGAAGCTGTAGCGCCGCGGAGAAATCCGGGCCACCACCCAATTAAATTTACGAGCGAGGAGATTCCAGGGCTAAGCCACCCTCATGTCGATGCCCTGGTTATATCATTACTTATATCGAACTGCCTCGTGAAAAGGATCTTGGTCGATAATGGGAGTTCGGCGAACATCCTATTCTTGCACGCACTCAAGGAAATGAAGATACCGGAAGAGAAGATTGTTCGATCCCAGACCCCATTGATTGGTTTCAATGGCGGCATCCAGATGACGGTTGGGACGATAGTTCTCCCAACATACTGCGGGGGAATGCATTACGACGTACCATTCACGATCGTCGACGCTCCTAGCGCTTATAACGCTCTGCTAGGGCGACCCTGGTTGCACCAATTAAAGGCTGTCCCCTCAACGTTTCATCAAGTGGTCAAGTTTCCAACGACAGGAGGGGTTTGTACAATACGAGGTGAGCAAAATGCCGCCAAGGAATGTTACTATGCAAGCTTCAAGGCGGTGTGCACTCAACAGCATTTCGCCAGAAGCGAGCCACTACCACCCGCGGGGGAGTCGAAAGAAACAGAGGAGGTCGAACTTGATCCAACTGACCATGCGAAGAAGACAAACATCGGAGCTGGGCTGGAACCTGGGGTTCGGACCCAATTGATCGAATTTCTCAGTACAGAGAAGGAAGTATTTGCTTGGTCACACCGAGACATGGTAGGCATCGACCCAGAAGTAATGACGCATAAATTACAGGTCGATCCAAATCACAAACCTGTGCAACAAAGAAGAAGGAAATTCCCTGCTAAAAAGAACGAGGCAATCAATGAAGAGATACAGAAGTTGTTGGACATCGGATGCGTTCGGGAGGTGAAATACCCGATGTGGCTCGCCAACATCGTAGTAGTCAAGAAGAAGAATGGAAAGAACTGGGTGTGTGTGGACTACACGGACCTGAACAAAGCATGTCCAAAAGACCCGTACCCGTTACCCCACATCGACTGTATCGTCGATGCAACTTCAGGACATGAGCTACTATGCTTTATGGATGCGTTTTTGGGGTACAACCAAATCCTCATGCATCCCGAAGATCAAGAGAAGACAGCCTTTATGACGAGCAAAGGGATATACTGCTACAAGGGTCATGCCCTTTGGACTTAAAAACGCAGGCTCAACGTATCAGAGACTCGTGAATAAGATGTTCGAGCCACTTATCGGAAAGACGATGGAAGTATACATTGATGATATGCTTGTGAAATTCAAGTTCGCGAACGACCATGTTGGTCACCTGCGCCAAGCATTCGAGATTCTCAACAAATACAGGATGAAATTAAACCCCGCAAAGTGTGCATTCGGGGTAGCATCAAGAAAATTCTTGGGGCACGTAGTCACCATGCGAGGGATAGAGGCGGATCCCACTCAAATTTGGGCCGTCAGAGGTATCACACACCCGAGAAGTCAAAAAGAGGTCCAGAAACTCACGGGACGACTGGCAGCGCTAAGCCGCTTCATTTCCAGATATTCGGACCGCACGCACGAATTCTTCCAAATCTTGAAAAAAGAAAAGAAGTTTGAATGGACGGACGAATGCGCAAGGGCACTCGAGCAACTAAAAGATTATCTTGCTAGCCCGCCACTCTTGTCCAAACCAGAGAAAGCAGAGACGTTGCTGCTTTACTTGTCCGTATTGGAGCACGCGCTTGGAGCGATCCTCGTTAAAGAAGTATCTGGGAAGCAGCGGCCAGTACATTATGCAAGCAAACCACTGCTCGACGCTGAGACAAGGTATACGACACTCGAAAAATTGGCACTGGTGTTGGTAACGGCGTCACGCAAATTGAGGCCTTACTTTGAGTCTCATCCCATTAAAGTAGTCACATCCTATCCATTACGGACCGTGTTCTCGAAGCCGAGCCTATCTGGGCGGCTACTAAAATGGGCAGTGGAGATCGGAGGCTACGGCCTCGAGTTCGAGCCACGAACTACAATCAAATCACAAGTGCTGGCCGACTTCATCGCCGAATTCACCGTCAATCTCTAGGCTGATGCAGAAAGAGAGATAGCGAGCTTAGAGATCAAAGAAACAGCCGCAGAGCCTTGGATCCTACAAGTAGACGGATCAACTAACATTCATGGAAACGGAGCAGGCATAAGACTCCGAAGTCCGATGGGGGAAATATTCGAAAGGGCTATCCGCCTAAACTTTGAGGCCACGAACAACGAAGCAGAGTACGAACCATTGGTTCGAGGAATGCAACTCGCCAAAGAGTTGGGAGCCCGCCGCCTACAAGTGCAGGGAGATTCACAGCTTGTGGTCATGCAGATGGAGGACCATTTCCAGGTTAGAGAACCCAGGCTACAGAAATACTGCGACCTGGCGCGAAAGATGAGAGAGAAATTTGAGGTCTGCGAGTTAAAGCACATCGCCCGAGAGGAAAACGCCGAAGCAAAATGCGTTAGCAAATCTGGCTTCCACCAAACAGTTGAAGCAGAATAGGCCTATTGTAATAACATGGGCCGAAGAACCAGCCAACCCAAAGGCTGAAATCATGGACTTGACGATTGGTGAATCATGGATCGAGCCAATACGAAAGTACATCGAATCTGGAACCCTACCCGAGGATCGAACCAAGGCTGTGCGACTGACCAGGTTGGCGGCAAAATACACAATCCACAACAAAAGCTTATACCGTAGGTCGGTCGAAGGACCACTTCTAAAATGTCTCGAACCAGCCGCGGGGCAGGCAATCCTTATGGAGATACATGAAGGGGATTGTGGAAGTCACCAAGGGGCCAGGCCGCTGGCGCACAAAGTAATCTCAGCAGGTTTCTATTGGCCGACATTACGAAAAGACGCTAGGAACTACGTATGAAGCTGCGAGGCATGCCAGAGGTTCGAAGTCACGAATCAAAGCCATGCAGAACCACTCCATGCTACGATCGCAGCGTGGCCCTTCATGGCTTGGGGGATGGACATAGTCGAAAAGCTGCCCAAAGGAATCGGACAGAAAGAATATATCTTAGTGGTCACCGACTACTTCACCAAGTGGGTCGAAGCAGATGCCTTCGCAAATGTGAGAGAGCAAGAAGTAATCAAGTTCTTGTGGGTTCACATCCTTTGCAGATTCGGAATACCCAAGGAGATTAGAACAGATAACGGCACACAATTTACAGGCCAGAAAGTACAAGAATTTTGCAACCGATACAACATCAAACTTGTGTTTTCCATACCAAGATACCCAGAAGCTAATGGACAGGCCGAGTCAACAAATAAGACTATCATGGCAACAATGAAGAAAAGACTCGAAGCCCACAAATCAAAATGGGTGGAGGAACTACCAGGAGTCCTATGGGCCTATCGAACCACTCCAAGGACATCAACAGAAAGCTCCCCGTTCGCTTTAGCTTACGGGGAGGAAGCCGTTATTCCAGCAGAAGTTTGGGGCGGCAGTCTACGTGTGGAAACTTGCCAAGAGGAAGAGAACTACGAGAAGATGCTCAGAAACCTGGAGCTGATCGAAGAAAAGAGAGACCAAGCGTTACTTAGCATGGCTCAAAGAAGAAAGCAGGTCGAAAGATTCTTCAACAAGAGGCTCCGCATGCGAACTTTTAAGGACGGAGATTGGGTTCTAAGAAGAGTCTTTCAGAACACCAAAGACAAAAGTCAAGGGAAGTTGCACCCACGTGGGAAGGTCCCTACAAAGTCACCAGAGTTGTAGGTCGAGGCGCCTACCACCTAGAAGACCACGATGGAAGGGAGATCGGAAACAGCTGGAACGTCAAGCATCTCAAGAAGTATTACTTCTAAGGGGAAGGAGGTTGACAGACTTGATCTCCCTGATACGCTGTTCTAAAACCCTACTCTATTTTTCAATTCCCATTCACTCTTAATTAATTATACACTATTTTTCAATTCCCATTCACTCTTAATTAATTATACTGACTTGAGCGTCGGAGGGGCGATGCTTCGGCATCGCCCAACCCCTCACAAATCCTTCTTGCAGAAATATAAAGTAACTTCCGACGCAAGGAAAACACAAACTCAATCCAGATAAACATACCCTATCCTATCTCATTTCAAGTTATTCTTTTTTGATCGATTACTAACTTAAGCATCGGAGGGGCGATGCCTCGACTGCCACTATTTGCAGAACAGGCGTGCGAATATGAAATTTCAACGGCAGGATCAAAACATCTATTTACTTTGAAGTTGCAGTACGAGAAAAACAAATTGTTCGCAGAAAATAAGTTGTTCGGACAAAAAGGTACAAGTTCAGAAGTCTTAGAAACATTCAAGCAGCAGCGGAGTCATCCGGAATAGGACCGGGTCCTTGGTTTGAGGTCTGGCCAAGCATCGTTTCGGACTGCTCCTTCTGACCATCGCCTCCCTGGGAAGAGTCCTCGAGCTGCTTCTGTTCTTGCTCGGTGTGCTGCTCGGATTCCTTCTCCTGCCCCGGCTCCTGCATCTCCTCTGGCTCCGGCTGATCCAGCACGCTGAGGTCGAGGTCCGGGAACTTCCGGGAAATCCTTTCCCGAACCTCACTCTCGACCTGCTCGGAGAGAGTCTACAAGAAGGTTAGACAAGTCAAGAAGCCCGAACAGACATAGAACTCGGTAGAGGGCATACCTCGTATGTATCGGCATACCCGATACATACGGCGTACCTCGCCCGTCTGCATGAGGGCAATCTGCTCCTCATACTTTGCCACCTCGGCCGTATAACTCTCACGTTAAATCTTCAGCTGAGAGTCGAGAGAGAGGAGCTGATCGTTCCTCACCTTCAAATCCGCGACCAGCTTCTCTGCATCCGCCTTGGCCCCCGAGGCCGCCCGACGTAGATCCTCAAGCTCGGCCTGAGTAGCCTTCGTCTCCTTCTTTGCCGCCTCAGCCCGTCCTTCCGCTGCGGCCACCTGATCTTCCGCCTGATTAAGCTTTTCATTCAGGGAGTCCACGTATTTCCTCAAAGAGTCCCGCTCTTTGTGAAGAGTGAAGATCGCCCCGACGCATTTGTCGCCGAACACGTTGAGCTCGCGGCGGATGGCGTCGAGCTCCATCTGGGCCTGCGAACCACAACGGAAGTTAGAATCATACCATGAAGAAAGTAACGACCTGGGTTATAACGCGCACCTGGAGCTGGAGAAGCTGGTATCGCGCCAAACGCGCCTGAGCAGTCCCCGCCTGATCCACGGCGGAGGGATTGGTCAACATCTGGCGCGCCCGGACCAAGAACGTGTCCACCACAGGGTCCAGCGGGGTAGTAGAAGGGATGATGGATCTGCCTAAGTCCTCGCGCCTCGACCAGTGATCCTCGGAGCGATGACGACCACGGCGGTCGGACTCCTCCGACCTCCTCTCCTTCCGCTTGTCCCGATCATCGATCTTCCGAGAGACCTCCTGGCGGGATTGGGGCTGGGATGTCTCGACTAGCACCACTCCCTGGGACAGAAAGGGTGGCGGAGGAGGCGGAGGAGGTGTGCTCCTTCTCTCGAGCTCCGGACGTTTCGGGGGATTAGGAGGCCGACGACGCGATTCCTCCTCTTCTCTCGCTCTTTTCTTCTCCCTAAGAGCCGCTGCTACCCTGCCTGGGGGAACGTTGGGACGACGGCGTGTCATTTCGGCTGGCAAGGCGTACAGCGCCCCTTTACCAGTGAGGTAGGTGGTCGAAGTAACGAACCGACCGTTCTGCACAACAGACCACTCCCGGTCACCTACAGTAATATCGTAAGCCCGGTCGACTCTAGCCTGCTCCTCCGGGGAAAGCTCCGGGCGAGGATGGTCTGCAAGAAAACAAAACAAAGAGTCAGACAAGGTGGATTTAAATAGATAAACCAATTCGCAAGGAACCAGAAACCCACGGATAGGGACTCCGCCGTGCCGGATGAACTCAGGATGTTCCTCGTTCATCCTGAGATAGAAGAAGCTCGACCACCAGCCCGGGGAGTTCGACGGAGGCTTCTTAATCAACGTCGAGTACCCAGTGGACCATCGGGTGAAGTAATAGTAGTGCTTATCGGCGCACTGGTTGAAGCGGTACATGTAGTGCCACTCCCTGACCGTCGGGCACCCCAATCCCAAATCCATCCACATCAGGAAAACCCCGACCATGTGACACCAGCAGTTCGGTGCGATCTGGAAGGGTGAAAGGTTGTAAGAAGCAAGGACCTCGGAGAAGAAGGGATGCACCGGCAATCCAACCCTATTCTCCATCACCGCCGTGTAGAAAGCCACGTGGCCCGGGGGGGATCGAAGCAACGGTTCGATTGATGCGGTATGCAGAACCGCACGTCTTTGACCGGGACGATGTCGGCAAGGGCCCATAGCGCCTCCCTAGTAACCGTGGATGCCGCACCTAGCACCCGATGCGTGCACCAGTCCTCCGGGAGAACGTAGTCTCCCGCCAACTCAGGTTTCGCCATCTCTCTCTCTTCGTCTTCGGCCCCGGCTGCCCGGCCAGACCCGCCAGCCTCTCCGCCAGTAACCGCCCACTCCAACCGTCCGAACGTCTCAGCCAGAACCCTATTATTCTCGGAATCAGAATCCGGACTTGGCGTAGCATGGCTCATGCTCGGACCAGCCCTCTCCGGTCCCTGGAACAATAAACTCCAGTCGGGGGCGGTAAAATATTGGGCGTTCGGAGCCCTAGGCGGCGAAGGCGTAAAAGGGGGCGTCGATCCCTCACGGTTTTTGGAATCAGAACTCATCAGAAAAATCAAAACTCGAATAAAATCAACCTAAACAGAAAAGAAAAAGGGGAGGTGCGAGCCCCGATCAACCCAACTCCCCACCAAGAACCAGTCGCCATGGCAAAACGTAATCCACAGGAAAACCAACAAGAAGAAGAAAAACACACACATTAAGGAGCATTTTGGGTCTTACCTACGAAATGAAAGGAAGAATCTGTGCCGAATCACGACCGCAGCAGTATGTGATCGCCGGAAAGTGAAGACAGGAACTCGCCGAAAATCACACAAAGAAAGTGGGAAAGTATTCGCGTAAGGGAAAGTGACAGACACGAATCCCAAACGACGATTATAACTTAGAGCGACCCCTTAACTTCTCCCAAACTGCCCCCGGTTTTTTCGGAAATTACGCAACTGCCACTGACTTTTGCCGCTCAAATTTAAAACCCGTCAAGGGCAGCTCGCCGAAAGTAGTTTGACACGAGCAAATTCGCTCGAAGCAGTTCGAACGATGTATCGCGGCAAGAAAATTGCCGATCCTGGGGACACGCACCCCGACGAACATCATATAAAGACCCCACAACCATGAGTCTAACTCACCAGGGGCTCACCAGGTAGCCATAAAAGTAATGAGGCAGAACCCGAACTGCCCTAAATAAGCACCGCGGATTTGGGCCCGCGGCGACGGCGCTTGTAGTAGCTTTTCGGGGCTACACGAGTCAGGACTCCCACAGAGGAATTGGTCCTAAGAGCCGAAAGGTGCTTGAGAAGCACCTAAATAATACCGGATCACTCCCGAAGTAGTCCGAAGGGCCACAACCTGGGAAATACTTTCGTATATCGGACCATTAATTTTTTACTTAACCGACCGCTACGAAGCATCCCGTCTAAGTCAAAAGGGGCTATTGTTGGAGATCCGGACTCGATCCGACCCGATTAAAGTACTGAATTGGGTTCAAACCGCAAGCTGGACCCGTTATCGATCCAATCATAAGAGAAACATCCAGCTCGAGCTAAATAAGATTGAGCACGAAGCAGTTTAAATGACGAAAGCGGTTCACATAGTACCGAAAGGAGTCCGGTCAGTCCCTCCCGCAGCTCTATCTGGTTCGATTCCAACGAAGAAGGAAGCTCGACGAAAGAACCACGCACCTCGCACCCCTAAGCATCTCAACAGGTGGGACAACGGCCGCCACGCGAAGGATTCGCAACTTCCAGCCAACCACCCCGAATAATCACGGATCCGACTCTAGGTGGTTGAGGACGTCGCGGAAACCCTAGGGCGGCAAGGTATCCTATAAATGCATCACCGAACCAAGGAAAAGGAGGGAGAACTGTTAAGAACACCAGTGCTGAGCTTTTCCATACAACACTTTTAAACACCCTTTTTCCAACATTCATAGCAATTTTGTCAATAGTTAAGCCGCTAGCATTTCTTGTACGCCTGAACAAATTATCCTTGTTCGTCATATTCCTGTAATATAATTTTCGTATTATATTCCAGTTCTCGGGGCTCCAATACGTATTCAAATCGAACCTCAACATGTAGTATCTAGGATTAGATATATCTAAATCTTCAAAGCTGCAACAAATCTTGATTTCCCGGATCCACGTCGATCAACGGCAAAATGCACGTCGGTCGACGCCCTTGGATGATTCGCGCCGATCGACGCAAGTTGTGCGTCGATCGACGTGGACCCGACCTTCGCCTTCCTTCGTCGATCCTTCCGTTGATCTTCCTTCAAATGAGTTGCGTCGATCGACCACGACATTACAAGCACCAAAGCCAGTTCATGCACAATGAAACGCGTAAAACAACTCAAACATCACCCAAATTGTCAAAGAACCCAAAGATAAGTTGGTAAAAATGCTAACTTATCAGCTTGTATCCTGAATTTTAGTGGATTACCGATTAAATTTAGAAGAGTGGATGCATGATATTAAGTCCGAACCACTATAATATTCTTTGTTATTTTTCTTGCTTACTTTACATTTCTGCATTTAAGTTTCTCTTACTTACTTTAAAACCTTCAATACTTGGCCAAGTATTGAAGTGTATACTCTGAAACTTACTTAATATATTTCTGAGCTTAAACTTACTTTCTTTAACCCAAAATTGAGTTCCAGTCAGTTTCGGAGAAGAAGTGCAATTCAAACTTATCCCGCTGCATATTACATACTCTGATTTCGGAACCAACAACGTGCCTCCATTCCGATTCTTATTCTTTATCCTCGGTATTTTTCCAATCTTTTAGCTTAACTTATGCTTCCAAGTTGGCAGGTGTCAAATTAGACCTTCTTTCATCCAACATAGAGCCACCCGAGCTAAATGTTTGTTCCATGGCAACCGTTGATGCGGGGACTGCTAAGAATTCCTTTGCCATCACACATAGAATTGGGTATTGTTGTTGTCACCTTGACCACGATAGTAGAAGACCAACCTCCGGAGGTGTGTTGTCATCTTCTTGAACCTGCAAACAATCACCAACATACATTTCCGATAAATAAACATCGAATTCGCTTTGTTGGGAATTAGAACTACGATTTTGAGCGATAATGTTGTATATTCTAACTAACAAGGGGTTAGCACTAGTTTAGCCAGAAGTAGTAATCCTAGAAATAGATCTAGTTTAAACTAAGTGGTTATATGTGCTAAAATATGAATCGTAAACTTCTTGTAATATTCCTTTAAGTTGGGATTTAACATCGACGAAGGGGAGTGTAATGCCCCGAAAAAAAAAACCTACCACTTTGCGATAGAAATAAAACGCCGAGAAGAATAATTATTCAACATTCACAACGCAAGCTCGAGGAATCACAATGATATAAATTGTGACACATGCTATTTAAATCACGAAGCACGATATTTATTTTAATTATTTATTATTTGGACCCAAAATAAATAAATGATATAAGCCCACTAGCCTCACAAATTCACTTTGGGATTTAATTCCCAACGGTTGATTAAATAAATAAATCATTCCAGAATATAATTGAGAAGATATTAGATTATTCGATTTCGATTATTATTAGAGATTTATTCCGAAGAGGAAATTCAAGAATTTAAAATCTTTAGCATAAGGTGCGTAATTTTCGCCCCTTGTATATTTGGACTTGAATTATTACAATTCCCAACATTTTATTAAATAAGATGCATGGAGATAAATATTGAGAAGGCCTTGTTTATATGTGAATTGTTATTATACATTGAGATTATTAATTCTGATGTGAATAATGGAATTAAATTATTTAGCTTGACATCTTGTAATTATTAGCCATCTTATGTTTGGGCAAGAAATGATATTTTCCCAACCTTGTGTCATATGATCTTGGACTAGGAATTCAATTGATAAGGATGGTCACTTGATTAAAATAAGTGATGCGTCCTATGTTATTTTCTTAGAGCTTAATCAAATTAAATCAAGGTCATGAAACTATATAAATTAAAGTGCATGGCAAATTACATAAGTAGAGCTCCTAGAAATATGGTGTCAAGTTTAAATTAAAGGGCACATAATAAATTACAAATGAAGAAATAAATCATAGTTTTATGTAAAATATATTTGAAGCTAAATTACCATTGTAGGGCTTCTAGAAATACATTACATAACTAGACTTGAGGGACACTTGAGTAATTTAATAAATAAAATATGTAAAATGATTAAATTTTGGAGAATTATGAAGCCAATTCACAACACTCCATCCCTCCCTCACTTCACTCCACCACGATCATCACACTCATCACCATCTTCCTCACTCTATTTTCTGCAACCCATCATTTCAAGAACACCATTGAAGCTTCAAAGAACTGCAACCCCAAAGTTGAAGCAAGAACACCACCCAAACCCACTAAAATCAACCCCATTTGTACATAAAGCTTATCTCCTTCACTTCCTCTATCTATCAAACCCAAAAGCCCCATCATCCAAGAACATCAAGATCGACCACCATCATGGATCAAGCTAGGATTTAAAGATTTGGAAGCTACGCAAGGTGGAGAGCATGAATATACAAGAATCGGAGCAAGAAGAGACCCCTAGAGTCGATTTCCATTTCTTGGCCAAATCTGATAATTTCCTCCTCAAGTAACACCTTTCCCACCCTCATTTTAGAGCTCTTAAGATGATTAATGAGTTGATAGATAATCAAGAGACCCCGTTTAAAATTGTTAGCATTTGGTTAAGAATTGATCAAGATATGCTTGCATGTTGGTTATATATGTTGATTGGTGATTCTAGAATGTGTTTGAGCTTCCATAAGCATGATTTAGAAAGATATACATGTATATATGTGACCATAGAATGATGATGAACCATGTAAGGGTCTAATCATGAAGTAAAATGAGCTCATAGCATGATAGAACTCATTTTTGTACACTTTGGGAATAATTATGCATGTTGCTGAAATTCCCTACAATCTGGCCGAAAAGTTGGATCATGGCAGACAGAGAAAACGAACTTACATCGAGCTGATTTTCAGATATGTTGTATTTGGATGTGTTAAGAGTGCATGAGATTTGGAACCACCTACAAATATTTTATGGCTTGCGTGTTACATTCATTTAAAGTTAGTGTGACATATTAGGACATGTTAGATTAAATAACTTTGAAACCACACTTCCCAACCTTAGAATATCCCAAATTTTTACTGCATATTTTAGACACAGTGTAGTACGTTCTATATAAAGCCTTAAATTATAATAGAAAAAGTAGGAGAGTTTCTCAAATTGCATACTCTGAAACTGTTCAATCGGCTTTTTTTAAAAAAATAAATTAGTAAAAGTTTAGTATCACCATTTCCAAACGAAAAATTATTTTTAAAAACTGCCAAATTTAGGTTGTTCATTTTAAAATCTAGTTTTTAAATATGAAAAATAATATTTTTATCATGTTCCAAACTCTGATCATGTTATTTTGAAAATTAATGTATTTTTACAAAGCATGTTAGATTCCTTAAGTTGGAAAATTTAAGTGCACTTCCAACTTTTATTTAAAATATTGTAGGATCATTTTCTATGTTTTCAAACCTTTTTAAATGTCTTCAAAAGCATCTTAATTTGATCATAGATTAGATGAATAATATATATATATATATATATATATATATATATATATATTATGATATGTTGGAATTATTTGTTAAGTAAAGCATGATCTAGTAAAGGAGAATGATCAAGCATGATGAATACTTGAATCATTGTAGAAGCAATGAATGAGAATGTATAAATGTTATGAATAAAGCATGTAAGATGTGCAAATTAAATGAAATGAGATATGTAAATTAAATAGATCACCTAGTAATGAAATACTTTTATCTAGATGTTGTTGATTTGGAAAACTGGACATCTACTAGTGGAACAAAGTGAGCCGAGCATTCATTGAATAAGGTGAGTGCTACTTTATCCTATTAAAATGAATTTCCAAAAAAATAATTTCCAAAAATGAAAAGCATGATTTAGTTTTTAAGCATGGAACACCGTAAAATATTTTGGTACCTTACGATTATGAGATGATATGATTGTGAGCCCGGACTTGGGTTGAGTTTACTCTCCCTCGATTCGTGGCGATTGTTTGGTGGATAAGGTGTTTGGGGCTAGTTTCCCCCATGTGCTCACTTGGGGCCAATTTCCCCCTTGTGATTTTTAAGACTAATGCATTAGCCCAGAGGTTTTGTCAGCCTACCGGTTGTGGCTTGAATTTGGTCCTTGCCGGGTGGATGGTGAGTGGCCACTCGCATCCTACCCCACTTGTGATATTGTGATTGTTGGAGAAATAATTGTGATGGTACCACTTAAAATGAGATGGGATGCATCCTTTTGAGGTAAATTGTTTTGTGCATTCACAAGTTCATTTTACTAAAACCCTTGTGTATGCATGTGTAATGCGGTTTGTTCTAAGATACTATATATGTAATCTGTTTTTGGGACACCGTGACCGCTGGGTACGCGGAGTACTCAACCTCTGTGTGTATTTTTCCCCACATGTAGGAACAAGGTGATGACGATGGCGGCGGCGTTGTGGTGAAAGTGGGAAGAATACGGTTAAATGCAACCTTATTTTTAATGCAATCTTTTGCACTATTTCCAATCCTTCCCCTTTCATTTTCTTGTTAATAGTTCTTAACATGTTTATTCGAATTACTTGAAGTTTATTTGGTTTGTAAACCTATTCGAAGCCTACATTTGAATTACTTCTATATGCTTGAACTTACTTTGTCATGATCTACTTGAACTCTTATGTCACAATGCTTGTTGATCTAATTTATTGGTTGTCGTTCAGTATCGAGGCTCAAGGGTGTTGGTCCCGGTTTTTCAGAGTTTAAACGATAGCAGCGGAAATATATTAAGTT
>JAPKLW010001606.1:136430-174635 GCA_026898455.1 Plectranthus barbatus
TTTTTCACCACAGAATTAATACTGACCTACCCCTTTATTACCACGTTTTGAGAACGAGCTGCATTAATTGAGAATCCCCATATTTAAGTTACTGGACATCCATTAATTAGTCGGAGCCTCTCACAAGCTCTAACTACAATTAATTAATATCTTATTATTCTTGAGTAGTACCACTCAAACCTTATCACTCGTGCCTGAACTTAATCAGCCTGCAGGACTTTGGCACAATGAATGTCATTCAGCTCCTCAGGGAATGTCCCCATCCTATTACTCGGATATGGTTACCTAAGCCCAGTCTCAAGCGGTACTACACGAACTGCTGTTACCCAATATGCGGATATACGAGCACGTTACTTAAGCTCTCCACCATGGCAAGTCAAAGCAACAGTCAACCCGTGCAAACCCTTGAACCTTCGTTAGGGTTTGGACTCAATCAATATAACGTGATCTTGTATTTGTTAATGTCAAACAGACAAATACATCTCACTGCGGTCCATCAATACGCCACCTCTGCGTACCAGCATGTCAAGTAACGAAGACAGGCTACTTATCCCGACAATGTCGCAGCCATCCAGATAGATGTATCCTCATACTCTGTCTCGGCTGTGATCAGGTTTATGTCTCACTAGGTCAAGTGATCATACTGTCTTCTGCGATCTACAACACGCTGTATGATCGTCCCTATCGGTGAGACAAGAGGATACCATTGTTCATACATGTACGATTGTTAACAAATAGGAGAAATAAATCGTTGTATACTCATTATAATAAATGCTTTCAGTATACAAAACCTATCAGGAAGGAATGGCTCGACAATGAAGAAAGGAGATGTTCTTCAAGAGAAATAGAATGAACCCTATTTATAGCAGAAAAAATAGTCATTTAAGAATAATAAATTTACCGTAAAACCTATCAGTTTATTGAATCTCGGCGACGGTTAGGATGCATTGCCTTGCGATGTGCATTGAGTGATTTGACTGAAGCGTCTTGGGAAGCGACGTTATCCATGTGTCAAATGCTGATTTTTCGATGCAGGATACGCATTTAAAGCATTGTAACCGATGCAATCGCTCTTGGAAATTGGAATCCCGCCTTTCAATTTTCTATACTGACTAAAAGTCAGTACTAAATTGAGAGTTGGAACTTAGTTTAATTCTGCATCTGTCTTTCAAAATATTCTAAGTGTTGAAACCAAAATTTGGTTTTCTTCAGCATGCCAGTATGATCCACTTAGAATTCATCATTCACGTAGAAACTCAAGTTTCTTCTTATATTTTTGATGACTCTGGAGATGATCTTTTCAGCCCTTGACAAGGTGAAAAACTTCATATTGTGTTGCGTGGACACCACTTGAAAATATTTTCTTCAAGGAAATGATTAAGTATGAAGTCTCTATGCTAAGATATACGTCAATTCTTCAAAACTTTAAGTTGGAACATAGTTTTAATCAGCAACAGATCAACCCTCATCGAACTTTCTTCATCGATCTTTCTTTTTGATGAGGTCTGGTGGTGACACCATTTGTGGATAATGGAAGAAATTAGCAAAACTGAGAGCTGGGACTCTGTTTAATTCTGCATTTTACTCTTCTTCCAGCACAATCTCGTCGATTTCCAATAGACCAAGTTTGATGCACATCTCTTTGAATCTAGTCTTTGGTAGTAGTTTGGTGAAGATGTCCACCAGTTGATCTTTTGTTCGGATGTACTCTACGGACATGTTCTTTTTCTCGACATGATCTCTTATGAAATGGTGCTTTATGTTGATGTGCTTGGTTCTGGAGTGATGAACTGGGTTCTTGGTGATGCACATTACACTGATGTTGTCATAGTAGATTGATACACACCCATTTTCGACTTCGTATCTAGCAACTCTTGCTTCATCCAAAGCACTTGGGCACAGTAGCTTGCGGCAGCAACATATTCAGCTCAGGTTGTTGACGTGGTCATTGAGTGTTACTTATTGCTGAACCAACTTACAAGCTTTTGTCCTAGGAACTGACATGTTCCGCTTGTGCTCTTCCAGTCAATTCTGCATCTTCCAAAATCTGAATATGAGTAAGCATTTAGGGTGAGCTCGTCAGATTTGGGATGCCAAATATCTAAGGATTCTATCCCTTTGAGGTATTTGACTATTCTTCTGGCAGCCTCCATGTGCGACTTCTTTGGATTAGCTTGAAACCACGCACATACTCCAACTGAGTAGCAAATGTCTGGCCTACTTGAAGTTAAGTATAGTAGTGACCCAATGATGCCTCTGTACAAGGTTGGGTTGACTGCTTCGCCTTCTTCATCATGATTGATTTGAGCACTTGGGCTCATGGGAATCCTCAAGGGCTTGGTCTTCTCTG
This sequence comes from Plectranthus barbatus, assembly GCA_026898455.1. Classification (NCBI taxonomy): domain Eukaryota; kingdom Viridiplantae; phylum Streptophyta; class Magnoliopsida; order Lamiales; family Lamiaceae; genus Plectranthus; species Plectranthus barbatus. The sequence goes on from JAPKLW010001606.1 coordinate 138,781, forward strand.
GACAGCTTGCTGATCAAGTCCTTGGTATACTTCTTCTGATTGATGAAGATTCCTCCTTCGGACCGAATTACTTGAAGATCTAGAAAGTAAGTCAGTTTACCCATCATGCTCATCCAGAAGTTGCTTTGCATAAGTTGGGCAAACTTTTCACACATCTTCAGGTTTCTGCATCGGAATATAATATCATCGATGCAGATTTGTACAAGAAGAATATCCACTCTGTCTTTGATCCTGAACAGAGTTGTGTCGATTTTGCTTTTCTGAAAATGATTCTTGAGGAGAAACTGAGACAACGTCTCATACCAAGCTCGGGGTGCTTGTTTCAACCCACAGAGAGCCTTCCTCAATTTGTAAACTTGGTTCCCTTATTCAAAGCCAGGGGGCTGTTCCACATATAATTCTTCTTTGAGCTCCCCGTTCAGAAAGACACTCTTCACATCCATCTGGAAAACTGTGAAGTTGCTGTGAGCGGCATAGGCAAGGAATAGTCGGATAGCTTCAAGTCTGGCCACTGGAGCAAAAGTCTCATCGAAGTTGATTCCTTCACATTGAGCATACCCTTTTGCTACTAGCCTTGCTTTATTCCTTACTATGTTGCCTGTCTCATCTCTCTTGTTCTTGAAGATCCATTTGATGCGGATAACTGACTGATGAGTTGGTCGATCCACCAAGTACCATACTTCATTTCTTTTGAACTCGGCAAGCTCTTCTTGCATGGTGTTGATCCAGTCAGTTGACTTCAGAGCATCCGAGATCTTCGTCTGTTCTGATTGTTGAGAGTTAAAGCAAGTAAGCAATGCACTTCCTTGTCTCGTGCGAACCGAGTTAGCAACCTTGTCTAGCACGGCTTCTTCGGGATGATGTCTCAACCATTTCGTCTTTTAGAGTTGAGTGACTTCAAGCGGTTGAACAAACACTCCAGGATACTCAGTACCGTCTGCTCCCGATACTGGAACTTGAACGAATGTTGATTCCACCATGGCTAGATCGTCTGGAACAGGAACTTGAGTGGCACCATGCATTCCCTGGTCTTCTTGATTAACTGTCGGTTGAACCTCTTTAGAATGATCATCTTCATCTTCTGGTAAGTTAGCTTGAGTAGGCGACTCAATTTTGGTTTGGCCTCCAGACTGAACTTTGTCTTGATCTCCTGAGGTTCCCCCTCGATTGATGCATGTGGCTATTGTTAGTGAACCAATGGCCTCAGCAAGATCGGTTGCATCACCGGCCTTATCCTCTAGAGTACTTGAATGATCATTCATTGATCTAGCCTGAGAAACTTTGTTAGAATTTTCTTTATCAGAACTGAGTTTCTCACAGCTATGATTGATCTCATGATCACAAAGTTCCAGGTCATTTAAGTTCATGCGCACTAAAATAGACTCATAAAAAACAACAGAGCATGTTACTTCCACAAGTCCGATAGTCTTGTTGAATACTCTATATTCCTTGTATGAGGGGTGTCCATATCCTAGGAACACACCTTCATCAGCCTTGGGACTGAAAGTATTCAACTTAGACTTTCCATTATTATGGATGTAACATGGAGAACCGAAAGCACTAAGATGAGCTATGGAAGGCTTACGACCATTGTAGACTTTGTAAGGGGTTTTGTTATGGCGACTGTTGATAGAGTTTCTATTATGAGTATAGCACGTCATCATCAAGGCTTCTCCCCAGTAGCCTTCCTTAAGTCAGCTTCAACAAGCATAGTCCTTACCGCCTCTTTGAGTGTTCTGTTTCTTCTCTCGGCAAGACCATTCTGTCGTGGCGTTCTCGGGGTTGACTTCTCGTGAGCAATTCCAGCATCAGCACAAAAATCCATCAGAGGACCATTGCAAAAATCAGTTTCGTTATCTAATCTGACTCTCTTCACGGTGACTCCCTTGCTGTTTTGCACTTGAAGAATGAGCTCTGGAAGCTATATCTTCACTTCGTCCTTGCTCTTCAGTAGAATCGCCCATGTGTATCTCGAGTAGTCATCAACAACAATGAGAGTGTAATTCTTTCCTCCAATTGTGGGTGGCATGACAGGTCCAAATAGATCTATGTGCAGTAGCTCAAGGATTCTTTATGTGCTGGCTGTGATGGTTTGATTCTCGAATGAAGCTCTAGTTTGCTTTCCCATCTTGCATGCTCTGTAGACACCTTCTTCTTTCTTGAAATCTGCTTGAGGTAGACCTTCCACAAGCTTGTGCTTGGCTAAGTGTCTGATTGACTAGAAATTCAGATGACTAAGCCTCTTATGCCATTGCCAGTTGACTTCTTCTTGGGATGAGCTTGCTGTGACAAGGCTTGTGTCAGACTTTCCGCTCTCCCAATCCACAAAGTAGAGACTTCCTTTCTTTCTTCCTTTGAGCACAGTCTCCTTGGAGTCTTTGTCATAAATCAAACAAACTTCTTCGGCAACAGTCACCTCATACCCTGACTGACACTCAGCAAGTTGTAATTGAGGTTGGTGACCAAGGATACGTTGTTGATGATGATTCCATTGTGCTCTAAGCATCCTTTGTCAATTACTCTCCCCTTTGAGTCGTCCCAAAAACTGATTAGAGGTCCTCTTGACATCTTCAGATTTGATAGGAGATATCTTTCTCCGGTCATGTGAGTTGAACAACCACTGTCCAAAATCCATGCTCTTTTCTTCTTCATGAGCTGACTTTGGTGACCCTGTACCTGCAAAACGGTTAAGGTTAGACTAAAGGTACCCGTATTTCTGCGGGTCCTGCAGGGTTAGCCTTTTGGATCCATCCTTTGGGAATCCATACTTGTTTCACCTTGAATCTAGGTGTCACAACTTCCTCTTCCTTTCTCTTCCTTTTGATATAATGAATGCTAGTTCTATGCATGTTGGAAGGAATAGAGTGTGTGTGTGAAATCTTTCCAAAAGCTGAGTTCCTTGAAACAGAGTTTCCTGGAACTGACTTCCTGGAAGCTAAGTTTCTAGAAATTAAGTTTCGGTGCGGTTCTCGGAGACCTAGTCCGGGGTGTGAAGTCTTTTGAGCCCTAGAAAAGAAAGGATGATTGGGCTCTGACCTCACATAGGTGTTCTTCCTATACGGATACATTAGGATCATTTTACTTGACCCACTTCCTATGCATAGTAGGCTTTATCTCAGGTTTCTTTGACTTGTTAGTCATATCATTTTCAAGCCTTGGTACTTGAGTCAGTTTCGAAGCCGACTTGTTCCCTTTGCCCTAATTAGCTACTAAGGAGTCCTTGTCCATACTGACTACTCCTTTGCCTAATAGCTTAACTTCTAAACTAGAATTCTTTTTAAAATGGTGATTGGAAATATTTCTAGTTTTAGAAGTTTATGCATGATTGCTCGAAACAATTTTTGAAAAACCAAATCTTGATTTATTAGATGGATCTCTCTGTAAACTTAGGGCTTCTGAAACTTTACTAGTGATAGTATAGAGTGAGCTGATAAGTTTTTGATCACTAAAAATTTTCAGTTTATGAGATTCGCATTCTTCAGAGAAAGATTTATAAGACTCAAGTAAAATATAATGCTCTTCCCTAAGCTTGTCTAGCTCATCACTTACTGACTTCGATCCTTGGATCTCCTCAGTCAGTTTTGAAGCTTTAAGTTTCAGTGAGGCATTCTCGTCGGCTAAAACATTTTTCAATTCATAAAATTTTGAAAATTCTTTATTTAAAACTTTGAGGGTAACATCCTCTGAAACTGGGCAATAAGATTTGGAGTCCTCTTCAATACATGCTATAAGGATAGATACTGAGTTAGAAATGTGTACCAAGTTTTGTGACTCAGCTCCAATTACTTCTTCTTCGGATTCTGACTTTCCTTCTTCTCCAAGCTTGACCATCAGCACCAGGAATGCTTTCTCCACGACCTCATCATCCGAATTGAAGTAGCTATCATCGTTGTCTGAAATGTCTAGCACTTCAATTCTTGATAGCATGGACTTTGCAACAGCTCTGGAAGCTTTATTCTCGAATACCCTTTTCAGGCGTTCTCTCTCCTCCTTCGATACCAGGGGGCACTCGTACTTTAGGTGATCCGGAGAGTTGCACTTAAAGCATGCCTTAGGAGGTCTTTCGCTGAATTTTTGTTCACTGGGTTGTATACCTTCCTTCTTAGCATTGGCTTTCTCAAGTAGCTTTGTCAGCTTCCTCATTTGCTCCTCAAGCTCTTCGATTAAGCTCTTTGTAGGGATTTCTGGTAAATCGAATCACAAAATCCAACTGAACCAGATCGATTTATGGATATTGCACACAACAATAATTCACAATAAAATCCTAGCATGCTCATATGAATTTAATTCGAATTGTGGATTGCAGAATATACCTGAACTCCGTAGATTCTTAAATGATCTTTCGCGTTTGAATTCCAAACTTGAATCAACCACGCAATTTGATTAACACTGCGGAAATAGAAATTAGAACCAGATCTAATTTCAAGAATTAATCAAAATAAAAGAAAAAGAGAATATGAGTTTGTTCTCCAGATCAGATCTTCAGATCTGTATCCCAATGTTGTTCAGATCTGCTACTGGTGAGGACTCCACAGATCTGTATCAGTAGGCCAGAGTCGAAAAATCCTTCTCCTCCCTCTACTGCATGCTCCGCCCCTCACTCTCTCGGATCTAGGTTTTTAACTGATTTGAATAATAAAAAGGTGGCTAGGGTTTCAGAGAGTGAGAGGTCTATTTATAGACCCAGGGTTTTATCCCTAATGGGCTAGTGGGCTCAACTCAGCATATTTAATTGGGCCAGATCTGGGACCTAATGCAAATAATAAAGTGGGCCTATAAATTAATTAATTCTCATGTCCACAACCCAGGACACAATTAATTAATTAATATTAATTCTTTTTCACCACAGAATTAATACTGATCTACCCCTTTATTACCACGTTATGAGAACGGACTGCATTAATTGAGAATCCCCATATTTAAGGTTATCGGACATTCATTAATTAATCGGAGCCTCACACAAGCTCTAACTACCACTCAAACCTTATCACTCGTGCCTAAACTTAATCAGCCTGCAGGACTTTGGCACAATGAATGTCATTCAGCTCCTCAGGGAATGTCCCCATCCTATTACTCGGATATGGTTACCTAAACCCAGTCTCAGGCGGTACTACACGAACTGTTGTTACCCAAGATACGGATATACGAGCACGTTACTCAGGCTCTCCATCATGGCAAGTCAAAGCAACAGTCTACCCGTGCAAACCCCTGAACCTTCGTTAGGGTTTGGACTCAATCAATATCGAGATCTTGTATTCGCTGATGTCAAACAGTCTAATACATCTCACTGCAGTCCATCAATATGCCACCCTTGCGTACCAGCATGTCAAGTAACCAAGATAGACTACCTATTCCGACGATGCCGCGGCCATCCGGACATATGAATCCTCATACGCGATCGGCGGCGGTGGCTGTCGTCAGCGGTTGTTGTCCCTGCGGCGGTGGCTCGTGTTTTGCTGGTTTGTGTAATCCTATGTAAACCCTAGGGTTTGCATTAGGGTTAGGGCAAATCATCAGATCACAAAGGCCTAAATCCCAAAAGATTTGGTCGTTAAAGATTAGGAGGCCCTAGAAGATTTGAGAAGATTTGGATCTATCCAAATAGATTCAAAATTCAAATCATTATAGATAGGATTTAGTTTTCCTATTTTGTGGGGCCACGAGGAATTTTTGTTTGCCTTAATTGTCGTCTTATGATATGTGATTTATTTATGTGCGCAATTAAGCATGTGTAGATAATAGGAAAAGCATGATTTATCGCTTTTATTATTTACAGTTTTCCAAGCATGCTTATGTGATTAATTTCTTTTGTTGGATTATATTTTGGGAATTTTTGGGCTTGTTTAATGACATGCAAAAATTTGGAAAATATAATAACACAGAAATTATGTGTGCGCATATAAGAAACCTTTTAAAAGAAAAAATACTAAGCTGATTTTTTAATTAAAATCAATCGATCTCCACAAAGCGGTCCTAGGGTGTAAGTGTATCTCTCGTTCTAGTAAACGTCTACGAGTGTAGCTTGCTAGTTCTTAGAGGTGCATGGGTACGGTTTTTGGGATTTCTAGACAAACAATTTAAATCATGTGAATAGTGGGAGGGTTTTGCGTAAACGTCTACGAGTGTAGCTTGCGTAGATCTCTTTCACAAGTATTCTAGGATTGATTTAAATTATAGATAACAAAAGCTTAAAGGGTTGTGCGGTATGGTTACGTGCCATGCTAAACTGTTTCTTTTGGCCGGAGTTAAATTTGTGGTTAATGGCTTAGAAGCATCTTAGAATATAATGCAAGAATTGCATCCCTGTTCTTAAGAGTTGGCTTGGTCTAAGGTTTTCACTAATTATTACTCCCTCGGTCCCATTATATTAGGCACGGAGGGAGATGGCACTATAACCAAGGAGGCCGATTAAATGACATTTTAACACATAATTAGTCAATAAAATAATGCTAATCAAATGCTAATGACAATAATTAAAAAAAAGTAAATGTCGTCGCCTGGCCGCGTGCCACAGTTGTGTTCGGAGACACAATCGGAGTCGTCGCTTGCACGTTGAACCATCATGGCAGCGGCGGCAACAACCCCACCGTCGGGATCGCCGCCTGCACGCTCAATAGAAGGGCAAGGGATAGGGGAGAGAGGAGGGCGGCGGAGGAGTTAGGGTTTGAGAGAGGAGGGCGGCGGAGGAGTTAGGGTTTCAGAGAGGAGGGCGGCGGAGTTACAGTGCGGCACTAGCAAAAAAATGAGAGAATAATCGAGAGAGTTTCAGGAATTAGGGTTTGAGAGAGGAGGTCGGCGGATGATTTAGGGTTTGAGAGAGGGAGATGAATTGTGGCGCAAAAGGGAAAATGAGAGAATGATCGAGAAAATGGGTAGAAATTAGGGTTGAAATGGGTAGGGGTATGGTAGTAAATAGGAGAAAAATAAAGGGTAGTATTGTCATTTTTGGTTTAAGTAATTATAATTAGATTTTGTTAATTTTTTGCCAAAAAGGGAAATGTGCCTAATAAACAGGACGGACCAAAAAGGAAATCGTGCCTAATATAAAGGGACGGAGGGAGTAATTTCTAGTGTCAAAAGCTTCCTGACATGGTAGTGAAATTAAATGATTGGGGCTTAAAACCCGTAGTTCTGGTCGAGGGTGACATCGTAAACGTCTACGAGTGTAACTTGCGGTGGGAACTCTTGGGCAATTAGTGGAAAACATTTGTATTTGATTTATTAAAATGTTTTCAATGCATTTGTTTTCGAAGTTCTACATGTATGTTCTTATTTAAGATTCTTTATTGTTTCAGATATGTCTATGTCTAATTTCATCAATATTCTCGCACAAAACACTTTAACTGGTCCAAACTTCCTGGAATGGAAACGCAATCTCGAATACCTCCTGATTGCAGAAGAACATATGTTCGTTCTGCAAGTACTTCCTCCCGAAGTGCCAACTGCTGAATCCAGTCAAATGGGTATAGACTTTTATAACAAGTGGGAGAAATCGAACAATGTAGTCAAGTGCTACATGATGACCACAATGTCAAAAGTCTTACAACAACAACATCAGCACCATAGGGATGCCTATGACATCATGACGAGTCTGGAGGCGACCTATGGGGAAACTGATAGAGCCGTCAGATTCAATCTCATGAGAGAAATCGTGAGTAAGAAAATGACTGATGGCACCTCAGTGAGAGAGCACGTAGTTACCATGACTCATCTCATGGATGAACTGACTGTGCATGGTGGAGGTATCGATGCTGAGGCTAAAGTCGATATCATACTGAACTCTCTACCCAAGTCCTTTGAGAGTTTTAGTCTGAATGTTGTCATGAACAAGAAAGAGTACACTCTTAAAGAGTTACTCAATGACTTGATGGCAGCGGAATCAGTCATGAACCCTCAAATGGTTGCCTTGGCTACTTCTGGTAATCTCTCTGTTGTACCGAAAGGTATGAAGCGGAAGAAAGGGATTAAGAAGTGGGCTAAGAAATACCTATGAAGGATGGTGGGGCTGGGAAAAAGCCTAAGGTGGCGACTGAAAGGGACAGGTGCTTCAGGTGTGGTAAGAAAGGACATTGGAGGAAAGATTGTCAAGCCAACAAAGCTAGACATGGTATGTCATTTTGCATGTATAACTGCAAGCATGATTAGAGTCTGTTGTTGCTCTTCTAGAGCTGTAAGCGCTGACTTGTTGATCATGTTGTTGTACTTTGTAGGGGACCGTGCCGACAAGGCTGGTGAGTGATGGTAAGAATATACCAAACTGGATGAAGGCAACGTTTTATGACAGAGCTTCATGGAGTTTTTCTTTTCTTTATGTTTTGATAAACTAAGTACATTTAAGAGTTTGTTTGTGGGCCGTGGTTTATCGGCAGGACAAATTTTATCAACTTTCTATGGATGTTTGTTATTTATGATTGTAATCATTGGCGATAACAATGTCATTCGTTATGTAATGTTGATTTATCTTTCTATGGATGTTTGTTATTTATGATTGTAATCATTGGCGATAACAATGTCATTCATTATGTAATGTTGATTTATACTCTTTATGTTACTTCGATCAAATATGTTCTTTATATTGCATGCAATTCATCCGTAATTGATAATCTTAGAAAGAGAAACTTACTTCTTCTGATGAGGATCTTACATATCTCTGGCACTTGAGACTGGGTCACATCAGCTTGAAGCGGATTCAGTGACTTGCAGATGACGGTACATTGGACTTAGTCTGGGCTGTACCTTATCAAGTCTGCGAATCCTTCATCGAGGGCAAGATGTCAACTAGGCCTTTTAAGGCTAGTCAGTCTCGAGCAGAGGAAGTGTTGGAATTGATCCATTCTGACTTATGTGGACCGATGTCCACGCAGGCTCGTGGAGGGTACGAGTACTTCGTCACTTTCATTGGTAATTACTCAAGGTACGAATATGTTTACCATCTTCGCTACAAGTCTGAATGCTTTGAGAAATCCAAAGAGTTCAAGGCTGAGGTAGAAAACAAGGTCGGGAAAACTATCAAGTCGCTGCGATCTGACCGCGGTGGTGAATACCTCGGTAATGTGTTCCTGCAGTATATGTCAGAAAATGGGATTACATCCCAGTGGACTGCACCGGTACTCCCCAGCAAAATGACGTAGCTGAAAGAAGAAATAGGACTCTTTTGGAGATAGTAAGATCAATGATGAGTTATGCAAACTTACCAATTTTGTTTTGGGGCTACGCATTGGAAACAACAACTTACGTGCTAAATGTGGTTCCTTCTAAATCAGTTCCTAAGACGCCTTCTGAGCTCTTCCTTGGTCGCAAACCGAGTTTGTGCAAGTTTAGAGTATGGGGCTGTCCGGCACACGTACTGTCGAAGGAACCTGATAAGTTAGAAAGCAAGTCAAAAGTAAGGGCTGTTTATAGGGTATCCCAGTCAAACGAAAGGTGGTTACTTTTACTGTCCTGAGAGTCAGAGAGTCGTTGTTAGCACCAACGCTAGATTATTGGAGGACGAGTATGTGAGTAATCACAAGTCAAGGAGTGATATCGTTCTTCAAGAAATTGAAAACGAGAATGTGATTCCAAGGGAAGGGGAACGTGTAGATGTGGGTGCACCTGTGAGAGGTACAACACCACAGACACGTTCTTCAGTGCAAGGTGCAGAACCACAAGTTACTGCACCTACTACTGACATGGCACTGATGCCTCGTCGTAGTGGGAGAGTTATTTTCCACCCAGAAAGGAACATGTTCGTGGGTGAGTCTTCGGAATTGAGCCCGAAAGATGGACATGAGGACTCTGACCCATTGACTTACGAAGAGGCAGTGCAGGACAAGGATGTTGAAAAATGGCATGTCGCCATGGATTCCAAAATTGAAGCCATAACTGTTGTGGATGTATACCAGAAAATTGATTTGCCGGATGGCTTTAGGGCCATAGGGTGCAAATGGGTATACAAGAGAAAGAAAGGAGCGGATGGAAAGATCACGGCTTTTAAAGCCAGGATGGTGGCAAATGGTTATAGTCAGAAAGAGGGCATTGACTATGATGAAACCTTTTCACCCGTAGCCATGCTCAAATCCATCTGGATACTCCTTGCCATAGCTGCACATATGGACTTCCAGATCTGGCAGATGGATGTCAAAACTGCTTTTCTAAATGGTTACCTTGAAGAAGGTAGGGACATCTATATGCAGCAACCCAAAGGTTACATATGCAAGGGCGAAGAACATCTTGTCTGGAAGCTTAGGAAGTCCTTGTATGGAATTAAGCAAGCTTCAAGGTCGTGGAACTTACGTTTGAACGATGTGATTAAATCCTATAGATTTGCACAGTTGGAAAACGAAAGTTGTGTTTACCGACTTTATGTCAGTGGGAGCATGGTTTTCCTTGCACTTTACGTTGATGACATACTCCTATTTGGAAACAACGAGAGAGTGATGTCAGAAATCAAGGTTTGGTTATCTAAACAGTTCCAAATGAAGGACCTGGGAGAAGCTGGCTACATTCTTGGGATTAAGTTCTTGCGAGATCGTAAAAGTAGAATGTTGAGCTTATCCCAGGCATCCTATGTGGATACTTGATATGTGTGTAAAATGACCTATATTTCGATGTGTGAGCGTGCATGTTGCATACATTTTACCCTCATATCATATGTTTTTGTTGTTCTTTTGTCGTGTATTTTGTTTTTGTGTTTTGAATGTTGTAGGATAGGTTTCGAGCATATTATAGCATTTTTGGTTGAGTTTTGGAGGCAAATCGCCCGAGTTTGGAGTCCAAAGAGGTTAGGCTCGCCCTAGCGGAGCAAAAGGAAGAGTTTTGGAGTTTGGAGGAGCCGCCGGGCCGAGCGAAGCAAGCTCAGCCGAGCCAAGCGGACAGAGGGCTCGCTCGGCCGAGCTCTGCAGGCTACACCGAGCCGTACTGACAGGGAGCAGGCTCGGTCGAGCGAGGTTGGCCCGGGCAAGCCAGTTCGAGATTTTTCAGTCCTGCAGTTTCTAGCATGGCTCGGGGAGCCATGGGTGGCTCGGGCGAGCCAAGGCCCTGGGAGTTCGTCTATAAAAGGGGGATTTTTGCATTTTAAAAGAACTTTTGGTCAGATTTCAAATAACCGTCACGAGATTCTCTCTAGATTCATCTCCAAACCATTCCCCATCCACATTCAAGGAGATTCAAGCCAAATTCTTTTAACTTGGTGAAGATCTAACAAGGAAGGAAGGTAGATTGATTCCAAGGAAGGCAATCATAGAAGATCATACTTAGACCTTGATATTTTGTAATGGATTCTCTCATTTCTCTTATTGATTTGTACTCAATTCAAGGTATGAAGAACTAAATTCAATTGTGCGTGTTGTAGAATGGATATTGTGATGAGTTGATATCAAATTTGCTTGTTTACTTTCGTTTGAGGGATTGAATTGCACTTGAGCTTATTCCTTATCTCTTAGGTGTAGGTAATAGCCAACCTTAGAGGTAGTTGATGTGAACGCTGCAGCTAACACGCGGGCAGAATCATCGTGAAAAATGTATATTCTTACAATTTTAGTTCCAATCCCTGTGCGGGGCTAGGTCGTAGGGCGATAATTGACGGTCGATTGGGAGTGATCTAGGGGTTAATAACGTAGATGTTTGCAATTCCTAATGTCATCTACCGCTAGTTTTCCGTAGCAAGTGGCTGGCGAATGTAGAGTCGATTGCTCAACCTCCTAGGGATTAAACTTTGTTTATAACATAGTTTGATTCAACTTGGAACAATAGAAATTCAATCAACACTCACTATTTTCTTATTGTTGAACTTGAGATTTTGATCTACCTAAGCAAGTTACTCAATTGTTTTGGCTTGTGAAGTTTAATTACATGTTTTGTTATTTCTTTGTTACTTGTATGCTTGATTACATTCTATTTTGCCTAGTTAAACAATTACCAACGACTATGATTTGCCTAGCTATTTGAACATTCAAACAAGTAAATGGTTTTCACTTGAGCGAATTGAAAGGACTCGGATTGATAAAATTTAACGTGAAGATAGTGTTGCATTTCACCGTCATCGTATTTTTGGCGCCGTTGTCGGGGAATGTTCTAGTAGGTCTTGTGAAATTATTGAAAGTTTGAATGAGTGTATGCTAGGTGTTTGAGGAAAAGCTTGTGTGAATATTGTTACTAACATTTGTTTGCTAATTGTTCTAGTTTTTTTAGTTGAATTGTTTATCTTTGTAATTTGTTTTGTTGATTTTTCCTAGGTAGTTTATGATCACTCGATCAAAGGCTAGGGAGCTTGAGGCAAGGAAAATTCAAGAAAGAAGAGGAAATATTCAAATTGATTTTGATAGGGCTAACCATGGAGAGGACACGGTTGGAGAGACAACTCGAGTTGATGAAAGCTATGTTAAATGAGAGGAATGGTCCTCGGAGACCACTTCAAAACCTTTCTCGACCTCAAGAGGAACCGATAACGGGAGGTTTTTGGTTAGGAGTATATGCCACGCAATTTGAGATATAGCCACAGTTGGTCCAAATGATTCAAAACAACCAATTTGGGGGACACATAATCGAGGATCCTAATGTTCATATATCTCAATTTTTGGAGATTACGGATACTATAAAGATCAACCAAGTGCCCAAAGATCAAATACGGCTGCGGTTATTCTCATTTTCCTTGAGGGATAGAGCTAGGAATTGGTTCAAAGGTTTAGACAAATCGAATATTGCCACTTGGGAAGAATTGAGAGAAAAGTTTCTATTCAAGTTTTTTCTGCCGAGTTTGACTTTGAAGAGAAGGGCCGATATCACATCGTTTGGGCAAAGATACGATGAGCCTCTTTATGAAGCTTGGGATCTGTTCCGAGAGCTTCTACGCAAGTCTCCAAGACTTGGTCTTTCTCGGAGTCAACAAATTTGCCAATTCTATGGGGCACTAAACTGTGATACGAAAGTGATGATGGATGCTTCATCGGGTGGTGCATTCTTAGATCAAGAAGAGGAAGAAGCTTGGAGGACAATTGAGAAAATGGCCGAAAATAGTTTCCATTCGCCCAAGGAACGGAAAGATTATCGATCGGTCAAATCGGTGAACGAAGCTAAGGAAAGTGAGGAATTTAAGGAGCAAATAGCAGCCATGCAAAGGAAGCTTAAAACATTGTCTACTTTGGGGAATCAAAATGAGGAAATGATGGTGGTTCATCATGAAGAATCTTTCTCGGAAAATGTGAATTTTGTTAATCAAAGGATGGGATACAATGGTCGTCCTCAATACAACCTGCCGGGTAATATGTACTACCATCCGTCAAACCGGTTTCACCCCAATTTCTCCTATGCAAACCCGAACAATGCTCTTAATCCTCCGTTACAACTTGAAAGGGGAGGTGGTAGCCAAGGGGGATATGCTGGGGGAAATAGTAGGTATGCCACCCAAGAGCCGAGGAGGAATCCAAATGAGGAAATAGACAAGAGATTTGAGAAGTACGATGGTATGTTCGCCGAAATTCAACTTCAAATTTCTTCCATTGCTAAACAATTAAGCGGGAAGCACCAAGCTGGGAAATTCCCGAGTGATACCGAAGTGGTGCAAAAGAAAGGTTGTAATATGGTTGAAGGTAAAAGCAAGATGGAGGAAAGATTGGAAGCAATGACTCCTAAAATTTAGATAGTGGAAAGTGAAGAAGAGTCAAGATTGGGTGTTGAAGAAGAAAAGAAGATCGAAGTAGAAAAGGTGGAAGCAATGAATGATGAGCAAACCGGAAATGTAAATTTCTTTGATTATGTACGGAAATGAGACATTGAAATGCCGCTTCCGGAAGAAATTGAGAGAGTGCCGATGTTGGATGAACTTGTTGGAGTGGAAATGTTCCCGGATGATGAGCCACGTGATGTGAGGAATTATGAACAAGAAAAGAAGAGCATAGCTAGTAAGAAGGAGGATCCGGGGGGATTTGTGATTGGATATGCTATAGGAGATGTTAATGTCGAGAAAGCCTTGTGTGACTCCGGAGCTAGTGTGAATGTGATGTCGTGGGACTTGTGCAAGGAGTTGGAGATTGGAGAACTCAAACCTACAAGTCAAGTCTTGCAAGTGGCGAATCATACTTTAATTTGCCCACGGGGGATAGTTGAAGATGTTCATGTGGAAGTTTTGACATTTATATTTCCGGGAGATTTCCTTGTGGTGGACATGAAGAACAAGGATAGCATTCAACTGATTTTTGGAAGACCATTTTTGCACACGGCTAATGCATTATTTGACATGAAACAAGGTGAGCTCATTTTCCGATGTTGTGGAAAGGAAGTGGTGTTCTCTTTACCTCCAAAGATTGTGAATGAGAGTGAAGTTGAGAAAGCTGGGAAAAAGAAACGAATGAAGGATGTGCTTGATCCGGGATTAAATATCATGGGCAAGGAATATGAAGACAATGAGGATCCAGGGGATGATGATGAGCTTGATCAAACTCGAATGAAGAAGGCTTGAGTGGATACAGATCCACCTCGGAGTGCAAGAAGGAAGCTTTTCTTTCCGGAGGAGCATGTGACTATTGACCGAGGTATGAGTTCAGGATCAACACCCTTTGATCACGAATGATTGCGAGGTAAGTTCGTCGATCTATCGACGTTAAAAAAGCGCTTGTTGGGAGGCAACCCAACGCATTTACAACTTGTTTCTTTTTATGTTTGGAATAAATGTTTGTTAATTGCTTTTGTTAGTTTAATGTTGTGTTATTTTGTTGAAGGATTCTAAATTGTTTGTAGTTCTACAAGTTTGATTGGCATTGTGAATGAAGATAGGAAATGTGGAGGTGAAGTGATCGGGATCATGCAGGAAAAGGGCAAAAAAAATCAAGAACTGAGGTGTCGCTCGGCCGAGCTGGTGCGGGCACTTCGGACAGAGCCTTCGCTCGGCCTAGCAAGGCAGGCTCGGCCGAGCCAAATCGCACGGGCAGAGGCATCGCTCAGTCGAGCTATCTGCCGCTCGGCCAAACCACGCGTAAAATATAATGATCGGGTGATCCCCATTTCACCCCATTCTCATTTTGGTTGAAATTTGTCTTTTCCAATTTTCTCTAACCCCTTATTGCCTTGATTTATCCTAATCTCACCTTTCAATTTTATTCATGGCTAGCAAACAAGCACGAGGAGAATCCTCTTCTTCAAATGGTCGCCCCAAGGGTTTTGATGATGAAGAATTTGCTAAATTCATGAGCTTGGAAAATCGACAAGTTGTAGGCACCAAGTACTTGTGCCGGGAGACGTTGAAAGCTCTGAAATTGAAGGATGACATTTGGAGTCTCCTAAAAGGCATAGGGTGGAAGAAGTTGCTCTCGGCAAGTTGGCCCGGATACATGGAATTGTCACGGGAATTCTTGGCCTCAGTCACAATTATGAAAGGTGCGGGGGGACTTCCATTATCCATGAAATTCAAGCTCCAAGGTAAAGAAAATTTCTTTCAACGTGCTCAAGTTGATGCAATTTATGGGTGTACTCCTGATTTTGTGTTTTTGCATGAGAATGTTCATTTGGGGGATTTTTGGAGGGAGATTACGGGGATTGAGTATGATAGGAAGTTTAATATTAAAGAATGTAGAGCTACTTCGATTCAGAATCCTGTTATACGCTACATTCAAAAGTTTATTGGTGGTTCTGTGTGCGGACGATATGAATCTAGTAATGTGATTACTGCCGAGTTACATATGCTTTATGCTTTGATGCATGGGATAAAATTTTCATTGGGGGCTATGTTAATGGATGCCTGGAGTAGGGCTGCTAATGCCCGTACTCCTTCTTTTTGCTGTGGGATGATTACTCCAATTTTTGCGCATCTTGAGTTATCATTGTCTGGTCCTTCTGCTCCTGCCGTGTATTTGGATACGATCTCTATATTGGCTGGGAGGTTTCTTGTTCCTGATTCCCGTGGAGAGTTTTACTATTATAAGTTTGGGGATCGAGTGTTGGAACTTCCTTGCGATGGTTTGACTACAGTTGAGGATTTGGGAGATCACTCCAACTGGTTACTTGATTCTGAGGATCATCAGGCATTTGTTGGAGTTTTGTCTTCTGATGGTACTTTCACTTCCTTGGCTCATTTGAGAGAAAGAGGTCAAGCAGAGGACATTGGCCCGAGTATTCGCGCACCTGCGCGGCCCCATCAGGCCCCGGTTTAGGATTGGCAGCAACAGATGATGTCCCTGATGCAATGAACTACCGAAATTGTTGATTCTTTGTCTCTATCTTTGCAGGGCTTGGATGCTAGAATGACTACGATGCAGGGTGATTTTTCTACTGCCCATGTCGGCTACATTGCTAGATTTGATAGAGTCGATCGGCGGATGGACGAGATCCAGGAGGACGTCCGGGAGTTGCAGTGTCGTGTTCCTATCCTGTATCAATCCTGCAGAGCCCGCCAGCAGCAGCCAAATGCAATGGAGTGAGACCTCACCGCCTACCTTTTTACAAACTTAGTCTCACTTGACTAAGTTTGGGGGGAAGTGTCGGTAGTCGGTGACGTGATCTCCTCTCTCTCTGTATCTCTTTACTGCTTTCTAGTTAGTTAAAAATTCGATTTGGTTGTATAATGATATTGATCTACCTTCACTTTGGATTTGACTTTGGATATTTGAATGTGGATGATATTTGGATGTTTTAATTTTAATTAAATATGTTTGTTGATGATTATTAGCGAACTTGCATGAGATTGAATTCTTTCTATTTGGTTTGGTTTGTGGAATGTTTAATGGATTGGTTTGAATGGTGGAGCTAGTGGATATTGCCTATTTTTGTTGATGATTGGTTTGTGGAAGTTGGTGGAAATAAGAACTTAATTGGTTTGATTATGCTCAATAGTTTGGTGGTGTTTGTGTTGATTTGTAGTAGGTACAAATAAGGCAAGGAGAGCGGTTTGATCGTGTGTGCTGATGGGTAATGCTTTCTATCGTTCCTTCTACCAATTAGATTCATTACATTGTTTTATGGCATGTAGATTGTGTTTAGGATGTTGTGTGCTTGTGTGTGTGTGATGAACCCAAACAAGAGCTTGAGGTTTGAATCATGATTTACTTAGTGAGCTTGATATCTACCTTGACCAATGATAGAGCGGAATCTAGTTGTCAAGGCATGCTTTAGTTGAACTTTTGAATTGCCGAGTTTTGTGTGTGGTTAATGCATAGGACTTGACAAAAAGCTGTGAGATTTGAGCCATGATATTGTCATATCTTTATCGATTGTGAGTGGCAAGATTGAGAGCACAAGATCTAGAACTTGCACTTATTCTCTATCTATTTTGGCATGAGTTTGGTAACTAAAAAATGATATTAGGCCATCAATTCTTAGTCCTACCTTTCACTCCGGGAGTATAAGGTGGTTGTTATCATAATTTTTCCTTTCATACCTTTGACCTCCGTGATTGAGCTTTAATGGTGGATTTCCTTTGAAATTATTAGGACACATTTTGGGGGGAAAGAGTGTATGAGGGTGAATACGGTGATGAGAGTTGGGTTGGGAATTGTTTGGTATCTTTTTATTGCAAGTATTGAGGCATGGAAGTTATGAAATAAAGGATTGATGTGAATCCTAAAAATTGTTGCACCAACAAAAATTTTCGGTGCTTGAGAAAAAGAGAAAGAAGAAAAAAAAAAGAGAAAAGAAAGAAAAGCACCATGAAAAGAATGGATAATGGTGTGAAAAAAATATATATGAAAAAAAGAAGAAAAAGAAATAAATGTTGTAAATAAGAAGCCTCGGGTTTGAAGTGGATTGAAGAAAATAAGCTCGGGGGTTTTGGGAAATTGAGGAGTTTAGTCACTTTGGCCCAAAACCACCTAACTTTTAGTAAGCCACATTATAACCAAAAACAAAGACCTTCTTGATTTTAGGAGCCAACTCGTTGTAGTATAGTGGTGAGAATAGTTTCAAGCCTATGGTAATTGAGCTCGATATCTTGTGAATGAGTGATGCTCCTCGTCCCTAAACACGTAAGGGAGTGTTATCATTTCTTTATCCAAAAATTGATGAGTGGTTCAAGTCCTTATCATTAACCGTGTCACAAAGTTAGGTGATGATCTCGATTGATTAGGGCATGCCAAGATAACTAAGATGAGCTGTGAGGATTGTTTCATGAGGTTCATGGATTGCTTTACTATGTTTTGATTGAGGACAATCAAAGGTTCAAGTTTGGGGGATTATGATATGATTGTAAAATGACATATATTTCGATGTGTGAGCGTGCATGTTTGCGTTCATTTTACCCTCATATCATATGTTTTTGTTGTTCTTTTGTCGTGTTTTCGTGTATTGAATGTTGTAGGATAGGTTTTGAGCATATTATAGCATTTTTGGTGGAGTTTTGGAGGCAAATCGCCCGAGTTTGGAGTCCAAGGAGGTTAGGCTCGCCCTAGCGGAGCAAAAGGAAGAGTTTCGGAGTTTGGAGGAGCCGCCCGGCCGAGCCAAGCGGACAGAGGGCTCGCTCGGCCGAGATCTGCTGGCTAGACCGAGCCGTGCTGACACAGAGCAGGCTCGACCGAGCGAGGTTGGCCCGGGCAAACCAGTTTGAGATTTTTCAGTCCTGCGGTTTCAAGCATGGCTCGGGCGAGCCATGGGTGGCTCGGGCGATCCAAGGCCCTGGGAGCTCGTCTATAAAAGGGGGATTTTTGCATTTTAAAAGAACTTTTGGTCAGATTTCAAATAACCGTCACGAGAGTTCTCTGTAGATTCATCTCCAAACCATTCCCCATCCACATTCAAGGAGATTCGAGCCAAATTCTTTCAACTTGATGAAGATCTAACAAGAAAGGAAGGTAGATTGAGTCTAAGTAAGGCAATCAAAGAAGATCATACTTAGACCTTGATATTTTGTAATGTATTCTCTCATTTCTCTTATTGATTTGTACTCAATTCAAGGTATGAAGAACTAAATTCAATTGTGAGTGTTGTAGAATGGATATTGTGATGAGTTGATATCAAATTTGCTTGTTTACTTTCCTTTGAGGGATTGAATTGCACTTGAGCTTATTCCTTATCTCTTAGGTGTAGGTAATAGCCAACCTTAGAGGTAGTTGATGTGAACGCTGCAGCCAACACGCGGGCGGAATCGTCGTGAAAAATGTATATTCTTACGATTTTAGTTCCAATCCCTGTGCGGGGCTAGGTCGTAGGGCGATAATTGACGGTCAATTGGGAGTGATCTAGGGGTTAATAACGTAGCTGTTTGCAATTCCTAGTGTCATCTACCGCTAGTTTTCCGTAGCAAGTGGCTAGTGAATGTAGAGTCGATTGCTCAACCTCCTAGGGATTAAACTTGGTTTACAACATAGTTTGATTCAACTTGGAACAATAGAAATTCAATCAACACTCACTATCTTCTTATTGTTGAACTTGAGATTTTGATCTACCTAAGCAAGTTACTCAATTGTTTTGGCTTGTGAAGTTTAATTACATGTTTTGTTATTGCTTTGTTACTTCTATGCTTGATTACATTCTATTTTGCCTAGTTAAACAATTACCAACGACTATGATTTACCTCGCTATTTGAACCTTTAAACAATTAAATGGTTTTCACTTGAGCGAATTGAAAGGACTCGGATTGATAAAATTTAACGTGAAGATAGTGTTGCATTTCACCATCGTCAATACTGTGATAGCCCGGTTCAGCAGGCAACTCGCCAAGAAAGGCTTGCTACCTTTCAAATATGGCGTTCATCTTTCTAGTGCTCAGTGTCCTCAGACACAGCTGGCGAAAGGTGAGATGAATCTTGTACCATACGCTTCGGCGGTGGGTAGCCTCATGTATGCGATGCTGTGTACCAGGCCAGATATCTATTACGCCATTGGCATGGTAACAAGATATCCGTCTAACCCTGGACAGGCGCATTGGACTGCGGTAAAGCACATCCTCAAGTACTTGAAGAGAACTAGGAATTACTGCCTAGTTTATCAAAGTGAGGATTTGTGCCCTGTGGGTTATACGGACTCGGATTTCCAAGGGGATCAAGATGAGAAGAAATCAACCTTAGGATATGTGTTTACCCTGGGAGGTGGGGCTGTATCTTGGAGGAGCTCAAAGCAGAAATGCATTGCTGACTCTACCATGGAGGCGGAATATGTTGTCGCCTCCGACGCCTCGAAAAAGAGGGTATGGCTCAGGAACTACCTTTTAGAGTTGGACGTGATCCCGAGTTTGCCAAGGATTATCACAATTTATTGTGATAACTCTGGTGCAGTGGCTAACTCAAAGGAACCGCAGTCTCACAGGGCAAGCAAACACATAGAGAGAAAGTACCATATCATACGAGAAATCGTATCGAGAGGTGATGTGCTGATCAAGAAGATTGACACTAAGGACAACCTTGTTGATCGATTCACAAAGAGCTTGCCGCAGAAAGTTTACGAAAGACATATTCGTGAGCTGGGTCTGAGGTGGATGCCGACCACTGACAGTGGTTAAAGAGATAGCAAGCTAGATAGACGGACTATATACTCTGTAATAGCTTAGTTATGCTTTGAGTATAAGTGGGTGATTGATGGGTTTTGTATGCTGAAAGCATTTATTATAATGAGTATACGACGGTTTATTTCTCCTATCTGTTAACAATCTTACATGTATGTAACAATGGTATCCTCTTGTCTCACTGATAGGGACGATCATACGGCGTGTTGTAGATCGCAAAAGACAGTATGATCACTTGACCTAGTGAGACATAAATCTAATCACAACCGAGACAATGTATGAGGATACGTCTGTCCAGATGGTTGGGCATTGTCGGAATAAGTAGTCTTTCTTGGTTACTTGACATGCTGGTACGCAGGGGTGGCGTATTGATGGACCGGAGTGAGATGTATTCGTCTGTCTGACATCAGCAAATACAAAATCTCATTATTGATTGAGTCCAAACCGTAACAAAGGCTCAGGGGTTTGCACGGGTTGACTGTTGCTTTAACTTGCCATGGTGGAGAGCCTGAGTAACGTGCTCGTATATCCGCATCTTGTGTAACAACAGTCCCTGTAGTACCGCCTGAGACTGGGTTTTGGTAACCATATCCGAGTAATAGGATGGGGACATTGTAGGGTTTTCCCGTGAACTGAATCACCAAAACCAAACAGAACCGGATCGATTTATGGATATTGTGCACAATTAAAATCATAATAAACTCTATCATGCTCCTATGAATTTAATACTGAGATATGTGGATTTTGGGATTACCGTAAGTCCGTCGAGTCAGATCCGATCTTTTGCGTTTGAATTTTCACTTTCAATTCAACCACGCAATTCGATTGTTATCTGCGGAAGTAGAAATTAGATATCTAATTTCTAGAATAAAAATCAAAAATCAAAGAGGAAGAAAGAAATCTGTTCTCCAGATTAGATCTTCAGATCTGTATCCCGGTGCTGATCAGATCTACTACTGGTGAGGACTCCGTAGATCTGTGGCTAGAGCAGGACCAGAATTCGAAAATTCTCCTCCTTCTCCTTCTTCCAGATCGGCGCCCACTCTCTCTCTCTCTCTCTAGGTTTAGGGTTTTTCAACTGTGTTACAACTTATGAGAGAGAGCTGTCTATTTATAGACCTAGGGTTGTAAACCCTAATGGGCTCCTGGGCTCAATTCAGCACACTTATTTGGGCCAGACATGGGACCTAATGCAAATAATAAAGTGGGCCTATAAATTAATTAATTCACACGTCCACAACCCAGGACACAATTAATTAATTAATATTAATTTTTTCACCACAGAATTAATACTGACCTACCCCTTTATTACCACGTTATGATAACGGGCTGCATTAATTGAGAATCCCCATATTTAAGGATACCAGAAATCCATTAATTAATCGGAGCCTCTGACAAGCTCTAACTACAATTAATTAATATCTTTTTATTCCTGAGTAGTACCACTCAAACCTTATCACTCGTGCCTGAACTTAATCAGCCTGCAGGACTTTGACACGATGAATGTTATTGAGCTCCTCAAGGAATGTCCCCATCCTATTACTCGGATATGGTTACCTAAACTCAGTCTCAGGTGGTACTACACGAACTGCTGTTACCCAAGATGCGGATATACGAGCACGTTACTTAGGCTCTCCACCATGGCAAGTCAAAGCAACAGTCAACCCGTGCAAACCCCTGAACCTTCGTTAGGGTTTGGACTCAATCAATATAATGAGATCTTGTATTCGTTGATGTCAGACAGACGAATACATCTCACTGCGGTCCATCAATACGCCACCTCTGCGTACCAGCATGTCAAGTTGCCAAGACAGAATACTTATTCCGACAATGCCGTAGCCATCCGGACAGACGTATCCTTATACATTGTCTCGGCTGTGATCATGTTTATGTCTCACTAGGTCAAGTGATCATACTGTCTTCTGCGATCTACAACACGCCGTATGATCGTCCCTATCGGTGAGACAAGAGGATACCATTGTTCATACATGTAAGATTGTTAACAGATAGGAGAAATAAACCGTTGTATACTCATTATAATAAATGCTTTCAGTATACAAAACCCATCAGACATTCCCTGAGGAGCTCAATAACATTAATCGTGCCAAAGTCCTGCAGGCTGATTAAGTTTAGGCACGAGTGATAAGGATTGAGTGGTACTATTCAGGAATAAAAAGATATTAATTAATTGTAGTTAGAGCTTGTCAGAAGCTCTAATTAATTAATGGATGTCCGGTAACCTTAAATAAGGGGATTCTCAATTAATGCAGCCCGTTATCATAACGTGGTAATAAAGGGGTAGTTCAATATTAATTCTGTGGTGAAAAAGAATTAATATTAATTAATTAATTATGTCCTGGGTTGTGGACATGGGAATTAATTAATTATAGACCCACTATATTATTTGCATTAGGTCCCAGGTCTGGCCCAATTAAATATGCTGAAAAAAGGCCCAGTAGCCCATTAGGGATAAAACCCTGGGTCTATAAATAGACCACTCTCTCTGGAAACCCTACCTCTAAGTTTGAAACCTTAGAGGCAGAGAGAGTTGGGTGGAGCCTGTAGAGGTGAGAAGAAGAGTTTTTCTGCTCCGGCCTACAACACAGATCTGTGGTATCATCACCAGTAGCAGATCGGAGCAGCATTGGGATAAAGATCTGAAGATCTGATCTGGAAAACAACAGGATTTGTTTTATTTGCGTTTTCCATTCAATTAAATCTTGAAATTAGTATTCTAATTTCATATTCCGCAGATTTTATTGTCATCGCGTGGTTGAATTGAAGTTGGAAATTCAAACGCGAAAGATCGGATCAGACTCTACGGAATTACGGTAAATTCTCAATCCACATATCGAATTAAATTTATAGGAGCATGCTAGGTTTTATTGTGATTTTTGGTTGTGTACAATACCCATAAATCGGTCCAGTTCAGTTGGATTTTGTGATTCGGTTCACATGAAATCCCTACAATAAGGACTTCCTAAGCTTCCAGACAAGATGTTCTTCGCCCTTGCGTATGTAACCCTCGGGTTGCTACATATAGATGTCCCTACCTTTTTCAAGGTAACCATTTAGAAAAGTGGTTTTGACATCCATCTACCAGATCTCAAGGTCCATATTAGCACAGCTATGACAAGGAGTATCCGGATGGATTTGAGCATGGCTACAGGTGAAAAGGTTTCGTCATAGTCAATGCCCTCTTTCTGACTATAACCCTTTGCCACCAGCCTGGCTTTAAAAGTTGTGATCTTTCCATCCGCTCCTTTCTTTCTCTTGTATACCCATTTGCACCCTATGACCCTAAAGCCATCTAGCAAATCAGTTTTCTGGTATACATCCATAGCAGTTAAGAATTCAATTTCGGAGTCCATGGCGACACTCCATATTTCAACATCCTTGTCCTGCACTGCCTCTTCGTAAGTCAGTGGGTCAGAGTCCTCATCTCCATCTTCCGGGCTCAAGTCCAAAGACTCACCCACGAAGTTGTACCTTTCTGGTTGGAAAATAACTCTCCCACTACGACGAGGCATCGGTGCCGTGTCAGTAGTAGGTGCAGTAACTTGTGGTTCTGCACCTTGCACTGAAGAACGTGTCTGTGGTGTTGTACCTCTCACAGGTGCACCCACATCTACACGTTCCCCTTCCCTTGGAATCGCATTCTCGTTTTCAATATCTTGAAGAACGATATCATTCCTTGACTTGTGATTACTCACATACTCCTCCTCCAAGAATCTAGCGTTGGTGCTAACAACGACTCTCTGACTCTCAGGACAGTAAAAGTAACCACCTTTGATTTGCCTGTGATACCCTATAAACAACATTACTTTTGACCTGCTTTCTAACTTATCAGGTTCCTTCGACAGTACGTGTGCCAGACAGCCCCATACTCTAAACTTGCACAAAATTGATTTGCAACCAAGGAAGAGCTCAGAAGGCGTCTTAGGAACTGATTTAGAAGGCACCACATTTAACACGAAAGTTGCTGTTTCTAATGCGTATCCCCAAAACAAAATTGGTAAGTTTGCATAACTCATCATTGATCTTACCATCTCTAGAAGAGCCCTATTATTTCTTTCAGCTACACCGTTTTGCTGGGGAGTACCCGGTGCAGTCTACTGGGATGTAATCCCGTTATCTGACAAATACTGCAGGAACTCGTTACCAAGGTACTCGCCACCGCGGTCAAATCGCAGTGACTTGATATTTTTCCCGACATTTTCTACCTCAGTCTTGAACTCTTTGAATTTCTTAAAGCATTCAGACTTGTAGCAAAGTAGGTAAACGTATTCGTACCTTGAGTAATCGTCAATGAAAGTGATGAAGTACTCGTACCCTCCACGAGCCTGCGTGGACATCGGTCCACATAAGTTAAAATGGATCAATTCCAACACTTCCTTTGCTCGAGTCTGACTAGCCTTAAAAGGCCTAGTTGACATCTTGCCCTCGATGCAGGATTCACAGACTTGATAAGGTACAGCCCGGACTAAGTTCAATGTACCGTCATCTGTAAGTCGCTGAATCCGCTTCAAGCTGATGTGACCCAGTCTCAAGTGCCAGAGATATGTAAGATCCTCATCTGAAGAAGTAACTCTTTCTAGGATTATCAATTACGGATGTTATATGCAATATAAAGGACATATCTGATAAAGCAGTATAAAGAGAATACATCAACATCCCAAAATAGATAACATCGTTATTACCAATGATAGAAATCATGATTAACAAAACATCCATTGCGAAGTTGGAAAAACATCTGTCCTGCCGAAAACACGGCCCACAAAAGAAATTCTCAAAACGTACTTAATCCATCAAAACATAAAGAAAAGAAAAACTCCATGAATCCTCGTTATAAAACGTTGCCTTCATCCAACATGGTATCTTCTTGCCATTATTCACCAGCCTTGTCGGCACGGTCCCCTGCAAAGTATAACAACATGATCAACAAATGAACGCTTACAGCTCTTGGAAGAGCACCGCCGCACTCTAATCATGCTTCAGATATACATGCAAATGTCATACCCTGTCTGGCCTGTCAATCTTTCCTCCAATGTCCTTTCTTAACACACCTGAAAACACCTGTCCCTCGAAGTTTCCCCATAGGCTTATTAACAACACCCATGTCCTTTTTCAATTACCTTTTCAGCCTTCTTCTGAATCGCTCTTTTCGGCTTCATACCTTTCGATATATCAGGGTGATTACAAGAAGTAGCTAAGGAAACCTTCTAAGGATTCATAACCGATTTCGTTGCCATCAAGTCATTGAGCAACTCTTTAAGAGTATACTCCTTCTTGTTCATGACAACAATCAGTCTGAAACTCTCAAAGGATTTGGGTAGAGAGTTCAGTATGATATCGACCTTAGCCTCAGCGTTGATACCTCCACTGTGCACAGTTAGCTCATCCATGAGGTGAGTCATGGAAACTACTTGCTCTCTCACTCGTTGTAATAGTCTACTTCCTCTTGTGAGGATTCAGTAATGGGCACTTACAAGACAAAGTACTTGTAGAACGAACATGTGTTTTTCTGCAATCAGGATGTATTCAAGGTTGCATTTCCAATAAATGCATTGAAAACCTTTTAATAAATCAAATACAAATATTTTCCACTAATTGCCCAAGAGTTCCCACCGCAAGCTACACTCGTAGACGTTTACGATGTCACCCTCAACCAGAACTGCGGGTTTTAAGCCCCATTTCATTTAATTTCACTACCATGTCAGGAACCTTTTGACATTAGAAATTAATAATTAGTGAAAACCTTAGACCAAGCCATCTCTCAAGAACAGGGATGCAATTCTTGCATTATATTCTAAGATGTTTCTAAGCGATTAACCACAAATTTAACTCTGGCCAAAAGATTCAGTTTAGCATGGCACGTAACCATACCGCACAGCCCTTAAAGCTTTTCTTATCTATAATTTAAATCAATCCTAGAATACTTATGAAAGAGATCTTCGCAAGCTACACTCGTAGACG
The DNA here is from genome assembly GCA_026898455.1 of Plectranthus barbatus. Lineage (NCBI taxonomy): Eukaryota > Viridiplantae > Streptophyta > Magnoliopsida > Lamiales > Lamiaceae > Plectranthus > Plectranthus barbatus. The sequence goes on from JAPKLW010001606.1 coordinate 165,158, forward strand.
TTTACGCAAAACCCTCCCACTATTCACATGATTTAAATTGTTTGTCTAGAAATCCCAACAACCGTACCCATGCACCTCTAGGAACTAGCAAGCTACACTCGTAGATGTTTACTAGAACGAGAGATATATTTACAGCCTAGGACCGCTTTGTGGAGGTCTATTGATTTTGATTAAAAAATTCACTTAGTATTTTTCTTTTAAAAAGTTTCTTATATGCGCACATATAATTTTTTTGTCATTATATTTTCCAAATTTTTGCATGTAATTAAACAAGCCCGAAAATTCCCAAAATATAATCCAACAAAAAAATTAATCACATAAGCATGCTTGAAAACTGTAAATAATAAAAGCAGTAAATCATGTTTTTCCTATTATCTACACATGCTTAATTGCGCACATAATTAATCACATATCATACGAGGACAATTAAGGCAAATAAAAATTCCTCGTGGCCCCAAAAAATAGGAAAAAATAAAATTCAATCTATTACAATTTGAATTTTGAATTTAATAGATAAATTCAATCTTTCACAAATCTTCTAGGGCCTCTGAATCTTCAACCACCAAATCTTTTGGGCTTTAGGTATTTATGATCTGATGATTGGCCCTAACCCTAATGCAAACCCTAGGGTATACACAGGATTGCACCAACCACCAAAACATGAGCCACCGCGATGGGACAGCAGCCACCGACGACGACAGAGCTGTCGCGCCGCCGTCGCCGCCGCTGCCGTGAACAGCGCCACACGCTCGCGCGCCCGCGCCCTCGCCGCCGCTGCAGGTGGTTCGCACGCGCGCAGTGCCGCGCACTCTCGCGCCCGCTACCGCGCCACCTGTTGTTCGCTGCCGTCGCCCGCACCGCCGCGGCCCGTCTGCTCCGTCTTCGTTCTTCGTCCTCGACCCGTCCAATTACAGATTTGAAAAATAAAATTACAGAATAATCTATTCTATTATAATTTTATCAAATCTACACTAATCACAAATTTTCTCGTGATTTTACAAAATTAATTCTGCCCTACACGGATAAACCACTGTTGGCTGAATCATACGGGTTGCCACGAGTAACAAAAACCATCCACAATACAAAATAAAATTCATACATGCATATTTGAATTTATAGTATACAACAGAGCCATGAATCAGAAACCTGGCTCTGATACCAATTGAAGGGATTTCTGGTGAACCGAATCACAAAATCCAACTGAACCGGTTCGATTTATGTTTATTGCATACAATAATAATTCACAATAAAATCCTAGCATGCTCTTATGAATGTAATTCAAATTGTGGATTGCAGAATATACCTGAACTCCGTAGATTCTTAAACGATCTTTCGCGTTTGAATTCCAAACTTGAATCAACCACGCGATTTGATTAACACTGCGGAAATAAAAATTAGAACCCGATCTAATTTCAAGAATTAATCAAAATAAAAGAAAAAGAGATCATGAGTTTGTTCTCCAGATCAGATCTTCAGATCTGTATCCCAATGTTGTTCAGATCTGCTACTGGTGAGGACTCCATAGATCTGTATCAGTAGGCCAGAGTAAAAAAATCCTTCTCCTCCCTCTACTGCATGCGCCGCCCCTCACTCTCTCTGATCTAGGTTATTGACTGATTTGAATAATCAAAAGGTGGCTAGGGTTTCAGAGAGTGAGAGGTCTATTTATAGACCCAGAGTTTTATCCCTAATGGGCTAGTGGGCTCAACTCAGCATATTTAATTGGGCCAGATCTGGGACCTAATGCAAATAATAAAGTGGGCCTATAAATTAATTAATTCCCATGTCCACAACCCAGGACACAGTTAATTAATCAATATTAATTCTTTTTCACCACAGAATTTATACTGACCTACCCCTTTATTACCACGTTATGAGAACGAGCTGCATTAATTGAGAATCCCCATATTTAAGGTTACCGGGCATTCATTAATTAATCGGAACCTCTCACAAGCTCTAACTACAATTAATTAATATCTTATTATTCCTGAAACCACTCAAACCTTATCACTCTTGCCTGAACTTAATCAGCCTGCAGGACTTTGGCACAATGAATGTCATTGAGCTCCTCAGGGAATGTCCCCATCCTATTACTCGGATATGGTTACCTAAACCCAGTATCAGGCGGTATTACACGAACTGTTGTTACCCAAGATGCAGATATACGAGCACGTTACTCAGGCTCTCCACCATGGCAAGTCAAAGCAACAGTCAACCCGTGCAAACCCCTGAACCTTCGTTAGGGTTTGAACTCAATAAATATCGAGATCTTGTATTCCCTGATGTCAGACAGTCGAATACATCTCACTGCGGTCCATCAATACGCCACCCTTGCGTACCAACATGTCAAGTAACTAAGACAGACTACTTATTCCGATGATGTCGTAGCCATCCGGACAGACAAATCCTCATACGCTGTCTCGGCTGTGATCAGGTTTATGTCTCACTAGGTCAAGTGATCATACTGTCTTCTGCGATCTACTACACGTCGTATGATCGTCCCTTTCGATGAGATAAGAGGATAACATTGTTACATACTTGTAAGATTGTTTGACAGAAAGGAGAAATAAACCGTTGTATACTCATTATAATAAATGCTTTCAGTATACAAAACCCATCACTCTCTTCCTCCTTCTTCAGGTTGAAAGGTGATGGTGCTGACTTTGATGTAGACGTCTGTCCGGATGATCTGTCTGCTTGGTAAGGTTTTTAAGGCCTTTTTTTAAATCTTTTTTTGCGAAAAAGACAACATCTTCTTCGGGATGAGTGCTGACATTCCGCACAACTTCATTCATGTTTGCCATTAGTATGTCCCATTCATGAGCTTGTAGCTGGGTGAACACGTCCTTGGTCGTCATCTTGGAGAGATCCTTCTCCTTTAAGCTGGTAATTTTGACGAACTAATCTTCCTTGGGCATCTTGGAGAGAATCTTCGTGTTCATATATGCAATCTCATAAATTCTCCCCAAGCTTTTTAGCTCACAAATAATAACATTAAATCTAACTTCCATAGATTTTACACTTTCACCGGGAAGCATTTGGATTGACTCATACTTATCTACACAATCTTGAAGCTTGTTTTGCTTCATCTGATTAGTCTCTTGGCAGATAGTGCCAAGGAATTCCCACACCTTCTTGGCATTGTCGAAGGCAAGAGCTTTGACAACCAGTGGCTCCGGTAAGGATTGAAGGATGAGCTCCACGACCACTGAGTCTAGCTGAAAACGAATTATGCCCTCTTTCGTCCACTCTGCATGAGGTTTGTCTACTATTTCCGGGCCTCCTGCTCCTCTGAGCTGGGTATTTACTTTGGTGATCTTCAGCGGTCCGGTGGATAGAACCTCAGTCATCTCTGGATGAATATTCTTCAGCATTATCAGAAAGCGCTTCTTCCATATATCAAAATTTCCTGATGAATACTTTGGAAGCTTCGTAATAAGTGCCATCTATGTGTACCTAAGCTTTTAAAACACAAACAACAAAACAAACTGCATGGAACAAAGATCTGGTCCTAAGTGACTCAACACAACCTTGGTCGTAAGAACCTTGGCGCGTGATACCACTTGTTGGTCCCAAAATCAGAGAGCATGTATATGCAACGGAAGTATAAATGTTTGCAGCGGAAGTAATAATGTGATAAACTTTCACTTGTTCTCCTAAACAGTTAGAACTCACTTTAGGGTACTTGAGAAGATTTAGCTTAGGTCTTTTGTTCTTAAGTCAGTTTCACATAATATACTCTTCAATACTTGGAGAAGTATTGAATATTTTGAAAGTCAGTTTATGAAACCAAACAAGGCAGAAATGTAAATGAAATAAGTAAAGAACACACAATATTTATAGTGGTTCGAATCTAAAAATCCTACGTCCACTCTTCAGACCCAAGGTCTGGATAAATCACTAAGTAAGTACAAGCCTCCTTACGATCTATATACAACCCATCAGCACCTCCGTCCTTGGGCCTGCTGTGGTCACTCGCCTAGGAACTCCTTGTACGCTTAGTCTTTAGGTTGAAGTGAGAACGACACCCCATAGCCTTCTTCCTGGTGGTTTGATGTTTACTGTTCTTCCCAGAATTAAGGTGGTTGGCATAAGCCCGTGAGAATCGGAATCCCAAAGTAGGAGACTGACTGCTATGAATATATCTCAGAAAGATATATTCACAAAAAAGTAGCTTCAGTTGTAAAGCTTAAGCCTCGTGCTAAGGAGAAGTAGCACGGAGTAATAACTTGAGTCAGGAACTCAAGTCTCGTGTATGGAAACACGGAAACTCAGAGAGTTTAAATGCAGAGACGACTTAGATGAATGCCCTTTGTCGTGTGAAGATTTTTAGAATTCGTAACCGTTTAAGATTGATGGGCAGACCTATTTATAGAGGGCTCATTGAGCATTTTGAAATTCTTCCCGTTGGACACATTAATCCAGCCGTTAGACTCATGGAAGATGTCGTCCAATCATAGACCATACCCTAGGTCCGCTCTGCTCTGCCCTGCTCTGCTCTGCTCTGCTGTGTCAGTGTACTTTTCACTAACTTTGTGTCACACTAAGTTTCAGTCTGAGGAATCCATGTTTGGATATCCTCGTACTGACTTTAACTTAGGCATGTAAATGCTGAAGTCTGACCGAGCTTCGATGACTTCGAATAGTTCGTGCTTTAAAGGTAGATGATCTTATACTGACTTCCCATTTAGTCAGTATAGCTAGCACTCATATTGACTTCCCATAGTCAGTATGGCTAACCCTTATACTGACATCTCCTATTCAGTATGGAAAACGCCCTCATACTAATGTCTCCTAGTTAGTCTGGGAAGGCCCTCATACTGAGTTCCCTAGTCAGTATGGAAAGATCCTATGCTAAGTCCCAAGCTCAGTCCTAGTCAAGGCCATCCTTGGTGAGAACCAAGTTTCAAGGCGTATGCTTCGTCAGTTCTCAAGCATCTCCTATGCTCGATTTTTAGCCACTAAGTTCTATTACAACTCGATTGATCATTTACAAGGATTACAATTTTAGAACTCTAGAAACTAAAAAAACTGACTAAGATGACTTTTACAATTTTTGACCCACCAAAATATAAAAAGTAAGGAAGGATTCTTCTAACAAAAATCCTAACAATTATAGAAAGCAATGGCTCAAAAAAATGTTCAGATTAAAAATAATGATCTTTTCTTTTCATTAGTACGTAGTGAACATTAATGACATACATTTTACAGTTTCCAGCAATGAACAAATAAGCATATTACTAAACAAAAACATCTGTAATGATCTTTTTATTTGTATTTAATTATCAGAACACTGCTATTTAACGAAATACAATGGAACTTAAGCCTTTGAAATTAGTAAATAATAAGATTAATTGTAGCTTTTAATAATAAAGAACATATTTATCTAATCTCGCATTATTTCATAAAAGATTGTTAATCTTCATTAATATTATCTTAATACATATTACTGAAAATAATATTAATCTTTAATGATAGTATTTATCTTACTTAATGATCCTTCTTTTCACATGTCCATGTCCATAGTAAACATGTTATGTAATGATACGATACATGTGTAACAATGCTACAATTAAAAGTTTACAATGATAAAAAATACGATTTAATTATAAAAAATAGACAACAATAAGATGTATGTTAGAAACATATTTTACAGCAAAAATCTACATTAATTATACGATTATTAGGTTACATTAATACAAGTATCATAATATAATGACTTAATCAACTATATCTATTTAACAAGCTAAACATAGTACAAATAATGATAAACAATTTATTAACCAATGATTAAAAAAACATAAATCTTACATCACTTGTCTTCTAAAGCAAACTACGCACATCAACAATAATAATGATAAATCAACCTATGTTCAATGAACAAAAGATTTTTAAAAAATAATCATGCGTGCGCAGATAAAATGTAAAAAAAAAAATACTCAACAAAAAATATTATACTCTGAAAAAAAAACTATGTGCAAACATATATTCCTTTAAAAAAAATAAAAAAAAACCAAAAATTAATAAAAATAAAAAAACCTGAAGTAGTCGAGTCCATGGTCTTCTTCTTCTTTGGAGCCATTTTCGGATTTCTATTTCAAACATGAATCTCCAACTAAAAAAAATAAAATAAAACTGTAAAAAATGACGAAAACATTCTGTGCATATTATTGAAATAAATATACGAACAATGATACCATATAAATTTTAAATGTCAAAGAAAAATAAGAAAATGAACTCCACTTACCAGAAACCTCCATCTGTTCACCTCCAGAAAACAAAAATTGAAGCCACTGGTTTTTCGCTGAGATTTCTTTGAAAGGAAATGAAAATCCCAGTTGGAAGTAATGATAATTGTCAAATAGTAGTTGAGAGATAATAATTACTGAAATCGTTAGTTAATTTTTTGGTAACTCCCCTGAAAAATCTATAAAAAGATTTGAAATTTAAATTCTTGTATTCCATTTTTACTTTTCTACCCTTTCATTGATACAAGATACTGTTAATAATGATCGTTCACGAGAATAAATCTAATTCGTCCAAATCTTAAATCAGTGGATGAATTTTGTTCTTAGTTAATTCATATATATATATATATATATATATATATATATATAGAGTAGTGATCAGGTGAGAATAGGAGTTACTATGAGAAATAAGAATAGATCTCGTGCGTCCATCTCATCAAATCGACGAACAGGATTCATTCTCAGCAAATTGAAAAATGCGGTATTTTTGCCCAAATATCCTGCAGTTTTAGCCTTTAAAGGCTAAAACTGTAAAAAAACTCAAACACAAACAACAACCTGCATTTTAAGCCCGATTTACTTCATTTTTAGGCCAATTTACTTCATTTTTAGCCCGATTTACTTCATTTTACATAAATACGAATTAAAAAAAATTAAACATCTTCTTCTTCAAAGCAGCAACGCGAGCGTAGTCTCTATAAAACTCAATACCAACATCAACAGTTCTAAAAATTATGCCCTTAAAACGCTTCATCTCATCAACAATCTTTGGAATAAATGAACCTATAAGATACAGAAATGCACAAAGTTAACACTAAAGATGCTGATGGTCCCGGATTATCAGGGTATAACTTGGCAGCGGAAAATATGATTAATCGTTTCTTGCACTCTGCTGGTTACTCAGCTGACTGGGACCTTGTCAGCTGGTAAGTCAACTTGCACTCTGCGTACTCAGCTGACTGGCGACTGGCTCGTCAGCTGGTAGCTCAAGACTTAGAATATTTTTTAGCCTTGCTTGCACAGTTATATCAGTTTTCAGATATACACCAGCACTTGGGTGCTGGGTTTTAAATCAGTATGAAATGCAGAAAGCTGATAAAAGACAAAGGATTTATAGTTGTTCGATCAACTGATCTACGTCCACTCTCCAGTCGTAGCACTGGAAATTTCACTAAGAGTAATCGGGTACAAGCGTCCTACGATCTATCTCTAGCTGGTGAATGCCTCGTCCACCAGTTCACTAGATCAACCGCTCCCGGCCTTGTCCTTCTTCAACTCTGATCTGCTGGTGGAGTGCGAGCACGTCACTTCAACCTCCACAGCTTCACTGGGTGTTTAGTTCTCCCAAGAACGTATCTTCTTAATACGGCAAAAGCCCGTAATAACTCAGGTGCTGGCTGGCACAAGAGCTGCTGTGAACTTCCTCGGAAGAGAAAGAACACCAAAGAGATCTGTAACTTACAAGCTAGAAGCTTGAAGTCTCGTGTTTGACAAATCAACACACGGATAGCCTTTAGAAAGGCCTCGAAAGTGTTTGCACTTCTACTTGCTTGAGCGTAATAAATTTCAGACTTTCGGTAGGTGAAGAGTATTGAATGTTGGTGGATCCCAGGTATTTATAGCCGAGGGATCCCATTCAAATATTCTAGCCGTTTGGACACATCCGGAAAAGGTCTCTGTCCTCGCATGTCCTTCTGACGGCGGCAGGTAGGAATTTTCGGAAAGCGCCATGCTTTTGTCCACTTTATCTGACATTGATCTCTTTATGTCAGAACGGCACTATTCGTCAGTACGAGTAATCGGAACTGGTGTCTTGAACTGATAGACTTTAAGGTATCCTCCCTTAAAGTCATACTCTGTCAGTTAATTCCTCGACGAATCTTCTTTTTGTCTCTAAGACTCTGGGAGAGCGAATCTGGAATTCTGCTGGTGACATCCGACTGGTAGATCATTCTGGTGATCTTGTGCTGGCAGTCTCTGCTGGTGACTTGCGCTGGCACAATCTAAGTCTACCAATATGTCTGATGTTAACCCTTGGAATCTCCCATGACTGGTGGTTTCACCGCTGGTGAATAGTGTCAGTGAGAACACGTATTCTGCTGGTAGGATTTGTCAGCCGCCTGCTGGTGAAATTCTTCCCAACTGGTGAACAGTAGCCAGTCGTTAGCTCTTCTCATGCTGATGAACAGTGTCAGCACGAGTCTTTGTCAGCCGCCTTCGGATGAGACTTTCCCAACTGGTGAACAGTAGCCAGTGGTAAGCACTTCTCATGCTGGTGAACAGTGCCAGCATGAGTCTTTGATCAGCTGCGACTTACAACTCAAAAGACCTAAACAGGACTTTACATTTGAGAACTAGAGCTATCTAGAGACAAACTGACGCTGGTAGGACTTAGGATTTGATCCACCAAAATACCAAAACTAGAATCTAAACAAGTAGCTACTGGGGAAAGGAAACTTAGCCAAATTTCCCAACAGATGCAAAATATAATAGTAAAAATGAACGTCGATCTGAATAAAAAATGCTCATTTTTACTTCATTTTTACTGCACAAAGCCCGATTTACTTCATTTTTAGCCTGATTTACGTCATTTTTAGCCCTATTTACTTCATTTTTACATAAATACGAATAAAAAAAATTAAACATCTTCTTCTTAAAAGCAGCAACACGAGCGTAGTCTCTATAAAACTCAATACCAACATCAACAGTTCTAAAAACTCTGCCCTTAAAATGCTTCATCTCATCAACACACTTTGGAATAAATGAACCAGTAAGATATAAAAATGCACAAAGTTAACACTAAAGATGCACAATATAATAGTAAAAATGAATGTCGATCTGAATAAAAAAAAATTAAACTATATTCATGCACAATTAACAAAGTCGAGACCGAACACGAATGCGAAATCCAGAAACAAAAAAAAATATGATCGAGGAAGAAATATATATCAAATCGAACGAAGAAGGAAAAAGAAATCAAATCGCGCGAAGAAAGGAATAAAAAATCTGATGAGATGCTATTTTAGATTTTAAAAAAAGCTAAAATTACAAAAATAACCTTAATTTTGCAAAACTACAGGATAATCGAGGAAAACTGCACACGGAGTGAAATAGATCATGAGCGTTGAAATCACAAAATCAAAGGCTGAGATTTATTCTCATTTCTCATACTAAAAACTATTTACATATGATCACTACTCTATATATATATATATATATATATATATATA
>JAPKLW010001607.1:0-30971 GCA_026898455.1 Plectranthus barbatus
CCGGGACGTCGGGGTTTGACCTTGACGGTGGCAGAATCGACGGCGGCAAGGGCAAAAAGACAGGCCAGTCGCGTGTAATTTCTAGGAAATCTGGGAGTTCTGCGCGCGACAGTTGCGCGCCCTGTCTTCTTCGCGTCGCCGGCGGCGATTCCGGCAATAATCGTTGATTACGACGGCGTGGAGTTGGTCGTGGCCATAAGGGCTTCAAGTCCCACGGGCTGATTGGCGTTGATGGCGTCGAGATTGACAGACTCATGTATTTAGTGGAAGCAACAACTTCCAAGGCTGAGACAGAAATCAAGGGGGATTCTAGTGCAAACACAAGGAAATCTACCACTGATGAATCAAAATCAACTCCAGAGGAAGATAAGTCTGAAGAGGAGCATGTTGAAGAGGAGGAGGAGGGAAGTGAGGAGAACTCCCAAAGTGAAACTGAGAAGACAGAAATGGCTGATGACAAAGAACAAGGGAATTCTGAAGATAAACAAGGATCTGAATCTGCTGGAAAGGAGGATGAAGCACAAGATGAGGAGAGGTCTGAGAAGCACCAAGAAGTGGTTGAAGAAGACATAGATAGAGGCTAAAGTACAATCAGAACACCAGGATGAAGAACAGGGAGAAGGGAATGCTAAAGCATTTCAAGAGCAAGAGACTGAAGATCCTGGCATTGAAAACCAGAGTCTGATGCTAAACAGAAAGGTAAAGGCAAGAAAATAACCGAACAATCAAAGAAGCGAAAGAGGACTGAGTCTGATGACTAAGTGGAACAGGAAGAGATACCTAGGAATGATATGTGCGTAAAATGACCTATATTTTAATGTGTGAGCATGCATGTTTGTGGCCATTTTACTCCTATATCATATGTATTTTGCTTGTTTTCGTTGTGTTTTGTGTGTTTCGGATGATGTAGGTTAGGTTATGAGCATAAAGCAACATTTTTGGCTTAGTTTTGTAGGATTTTTGCCCGAGCCGGGAGCCAAAGGGAAGCAGGCTCGACCGAGCAGAGCAGAGAAGAGGAGCAGACCGGATTTCAGAGAGCAGGCTTGGCCGAGCCGAGCCTGGCTCCATCGATCCTGGCCAACAGAGCGTTGGCTCGGCCGGTCTCTGCAATGCTCGACCAAGCCACCCATTTCAAAGGGTTGGCTCGATCGAGCCATCTTTGGCTAGGCCGGTTCATGCTAGGATTTTTGGCAGTTTTTTCTATTTTCAAGCTATCCCGGGCAATCCAATCGTGGCCTGGGCGATCCGAGGGCCTGTTTGGTCGTCTATAAAGGGGGAATTTTGAGATTTGAAGGAGACTTTTGGAGACTTTTGAAACATTTGCAAAAATTTCATAAGATCAAGTTAGAAATTCTCCCAAATTCCATCTTCCATCCTCATTCCATCCAAATCCAAGTGGATCAAGAGCAAGATCTACAACAAATTGGTGAAGATTAGAGAGAATCAAGGGTAGATCAAGTGCAAGGACAACAATTGGGGAAAAATTCAATTCATCTTTCAAATTTGTAATGGATTGTCTTTCGTTTTCTCTTGTATTGAACAAATTGAAAGGTATGGAGAACTAAACTCCTTGTGAGTGTTGTTTGGATTGATAATGTGTGAAATTGAGATTGAATGTTGAATGTTTACCTTCCTATGAGAGTTTGAATCACACTAGATCTTATCCCCAATCACCTAGGTGTAGGTAATAGCCAACATAGGTGGTTTTTGATGTGAACACTTCAGCCAACACGCGGGTGGAATCATCACAAATAGTGTAAATTCATATGATTCTAAATCCAATCCTTGTGCAAAAATAGGTCACAGGGCCAAAATCGATAACGTGACTGTTTGAGATTTCTAGGATCATCTACGGTTAACTCACCGTGACAAGGGGTTAGCTACCTTAGAGTGGATTGCTCAATCTCATAGGAATTAAATTGAGTTTACATCATGATTCGATCTAAATTGAACACATTGGATATTCTCACAACACTCACTCTTATGTCATTGATTGAACTTGCTACTTTGTCTACCTAGTTTGGAAAGTTAGATTGGTTGATTAAGAAATTTTTGTTCAAACATGATTGTCATTGTGTCTTACTTGTTTACGCTTTAGCCTAGTTTAAGTTTTTGCCTAGCTGATAGAACAACTCAACGACTTAAGTTTTGCCTAACTATAAAATTCCATATGAGTAAAGAGTAATCTATATAGCGAAGTTAGAAAGATCCTTGGATTGATAATTTTAACTTGACAAGTGTTTTTGCACGACATCAAGTTTCTAGCACCGTTGCCGGGGAACTTTTTAGTAGGTCTATGGATATTGTTGAAAGTATGTATATTGTATGTTAGGTGTTTGTAAATATGTTTTGTAGAAAGTTGTTTGTTAATTATTATTTTGTGTTACTTTGAGGTTGTTGGACTTTTGTAGGTGTCAAATGGAGAATCATCGAGGAACTCACTCGGAGAGGCTTAACAATCTCCAAAGGGAATTGAATAAGATGAGAGGAAAGATGTTGGAGAGATAATGATCGAGGAGGCCAATCCGATTGGTATTTGAAGAGAGAAGACATGATCGAAAGGTGAAGTCGAATTGGGGATATGAAGAAGAGGAGTGTAGAAATGAAAGATATGGAGATAAATAGGGGAATTGTGACCTCCGGAACAACATGAACTATTCCCCATCTAATGGCTACTCTCCATGTAGACTTTATGAGAACCATACTTAGAATCCATCCATGACAAGAGTTCATTGTGATGAATGGGGTATCCGTGATCATGAAAGAGTTACAGAAGTGAGATCATCTCGGGAAGCTTTGGAGAGGAGACAGGATAAGCTCGAGGGAAGCCTTTTGGAATTAAAAATGCAATTATCCGAAATCTTGAAGAAGGTGAGTGAGAAGCCTCATGTGGAAGAGCATCCAATTGACACGGAGATTGATGGAATTGTGGAAGGTGAATGTGAGGATGCGGTAATGGTGCTTAAGGAAGTAAGATTTCAAGATACGGAAATAGTGGAGGTTCAAGAAAGGGAACCAAAGAAGGAAAGAGAAGCCTTACTCCAAGAAGATGAAGAAGATGAAGGCACCAAGGAGGAGTTGCAAGTCATTGAAGATGAGAAGAGTGGTGAGATTAAGATACCTCACATGAGGAAATGCAAAAAGCTCCGGCCTTGTTGCAGCTTTTTGAAGAGGAGTGTGAGGAAGAGCTTGTGGAGCCAATGGAGGTGCATGTTCTTATCTTTGACATAGATGATAAGCTCGGTGGAGAATGTGTGGTGGATTTTATGATGAAGAGAAGTCTAGATGATACCTTGGAGAAAACATTGAAGGCACAAGCACCACCTTTGCCATTAGACTTTGTGAAGACATTCAAATATCCTGGGAAGGATGAGAGGGGAGCAAGAAAGATCTCCCTTGACAAGTTGCTTCCAACTAAATGCCGATCAAGGGAGAAATGTGTATTAAAAATCCACAAGATTTTTGATAATGGATGAGAATGGTGAGGTCGTCTAGCTATCGACGTAAACAGAAGCGCTTGTTGGGAGGCAACCCAACCATTTTTCTTTCATTTGTTTTAAATTCTTGCCTAGATAGTGTTAATAATGTTTCTTGTTTGTTTGTTAATCACTTGATTTACATGTGCTAGGGGGAGTGTTTGGAGTATGAGGAGTGACTGACTACCGTCGGCTATTTGAGAAGCTTAGTCTAACTTGACTAAGTTTGGGGGAATATGTTGGTTGCCAGTTTTGGTTTACTCTTCTTCTCTCTTGCTTCCTTATCTACTTGAGTTTGTTTGCATGATGATTCTACCTTCGATATGGTTGTATTATGATGATTGGATTTACTTTGGATATGGATGTTGTGGATGTGGATTTGGATTTTGAGTTTTATGATTGAATGTGATGTTTTGATGGAATGATTAGCGAGCTTGCATGATTTAATACTTCTTATTTGACATGGTTTGTGGTTTTAGATTTATTGGTATGGTTTGTATGGTTGAGCTAGTGGTTATGATCTTATCATTGTTGATTATTGGACTGTGGAAAGTTTGGTGGAAATGAGAGCTTTATTGGTTTGTTTTATGCTCAATAGTTTGGTGGTGTTCGTGTTGATATTGAGTAGGTACAAATAAAGCATTGGAGAAGCGGTTCGATTGTGGCTACCGATGGGTAACGCATTCTATTGTTTCTCTTGCCAATTGTTTCATTGCATGTAGATTGTTTTTTTTAGGTTGTTGTGTGCTTGTGTGTGTGTGATGAACCCGAACTAGACTTGAGGTTTTAATCATGATTTACTTGGTGAAGTTTGATGTTTACCTCAACCAATGATAGGGAGGAATCTAGTTGTCAAGGCATGTTTTAGTTTAACTTTTGAATTGCCGAGTTTTGCGTTTAGTTAATGCATAGGACTTGACAAAAAGCTGTGAGTTTTGAGCTTTGATATTGTCATATCTTTGTCGTTTGTGAGAGGCAAGATTGAGAGTACGAAATCTAGAACTTGCATCCGTTCTCTATCTATTGGCATGAGTGTGTGACTAGAAAATGATATTAGGCCATCGATTCTTAGTCCTACCTTTCACACCGGGAGTATAAGGTGGTTGTTATCATTATTTTGCCGTTCATATCTTTGACCCCCGTGATTGAGTCTTATTGGTGAATCTTCTTTGATATGATTAGGATCAAGTTTGGGGGGGGGGAAGAGTGTACGAGGGTGAATACGGTGATGAGAGTTGGGTCGGGAATTGATTGGATTTGTGATGTTGAAAATGTTGAGGCATGAAGGTGACATGAAATGAAGGATTGGTTTGAATCCTAGAAAATGAGGCACCAACAAAATTTTTGGTGCAAGTGTTTGAAAAAGAAATAGAGGCACCCATGAAATGAATGAATGATGGTGCTAGAAAAAAAAAAGAAAGAAGAAAAGAGATGAAAAAGAAAAGAGAAAAAAACAAAAAAGGAAAGAAAAAAAAGAGAAAAAGTGTTGTGAAATGAATAAGCCTCGGGTTTGAAGTGGTTCGAAGAGAACAAGTTTGGGGGGTTTTGGGAAATTGAGAAGTTTAGTCACTTTGGCCCAAAACCACTCACCTATTAGTTAGCCACGTTACAACCCACGAAAAGACCTTTTTGATTCTAGAAACTAACTCATTGTAGTATAGTGGTGAGAATGGATGCAAGCATATGGAAATCAAGCTCGATATCTTGTGATTGAGTGAATCTCATCGTCCCTAAACACGTGAGGGAGTGCTTTCTTTTCTTGTATCCATATTTGATGAGTGGTTCATGTCCTTAGCATTAACTTTGTCACAAAATTAGGTGATAATCTCGTTTTACTTGAAGATGCTAAGATTATCTTGATGAGCTATGAGGTATTGCACGAGGTAGATTATGGGCTTTACTTTGTTTTGATTGAGGACAATCAAATGTTCAAGTTTGGGGGATTATGATATGTGCGTAAAATGACCTATATTTCGATGTGTGAGCGTGCATGTTTGTGGCCATTTTACTCCCATATCATATGTATTTTGCTTGTTTTTGTTGTGTTTTCATGTTTTGTATGTTTCAGATGATGTAGGTTAGGTTTTGAGCGTAAAGCAGCATTTTTGGCTTAGTTTTAGAGGATTTTTGCCCGAGCCGGGAGCCAAAGGGAAGCAGGCTCGATCGAGCAGAGCATAGAAGAGGAGCAGGCCGGATTACAGAGAGTAGGCTCAGCCGAGCCGAGCCTGGCCAATAGAGGGTTGACTCGGCCGGTCTTTGCAATGCTCGACCGAGCCATCTTTGGCTCGGCCGGTCTGTGCTGGGATTTTTAGCAGTTTTTCCTATTTTCAAGCTATCCCGGGCGATCTGATCGTGGCCCAGGCAATCCAAGGGCCTGTTTGCTCGTCTATAAAAGGGGAAATTTTGAGATTTGAATGAGACTTTTGGAGACTTTTGCCAAAATTTCATAAGATCAAGTTAGAAATTCTCCCAAATTCCATCTTCCATCCTCATTCCGTCCAAATCCAAGTGGATCAAGAGCAATATCTACAACAAATTGGTGAAGATTAGAGAGAATCAAGGGTAGATCAAGTTCAAGGACAACAATTGGGGAAGAATTCAATTCATCTTTCAAATTTGTAATGGATTGTCTTTCATTTTCTCTTGTATTGAACAAATTGAAAGGTATGGAGAACTAAACTTCTTGTGAGTGTTGTTTGGATTGATAATGTGTGAAATTGAGATTGAATGTTGAATGTTTACCTTCCTATGAGAGTTTGAATCACACTAGATCTTATCCCCAATCACCTAGGTGTAGGTAATAGCCAACGTAGGTGGTTTTTGACGTGAACACTGCAGCCAACACGCGGGTTGAATCGTCGTGAATAGTGTGAATTCATATGATTCTAAATCCAATCCTTGTGCGGAAATAGGTCATAAGGCCAAAATCTATGTTCTAGAAGGAGTGGACTAGAAATCGATAACGTGACTGTTTGAGATTGCTAGGATCATCTACGGTTAACTCGCCGTGACAAGGGGTTAGCTACCTTAGAGTGGATTGCTCAATCTCATAGGAATTAAATTAAGTTTACATCATGATTCGATCTAAATTGAACACATTGGATATTCTCACAACACTCACTCTTATCTCATTGATTGTACTTGCTACTTTTTCTACCTAGTTTGGAAAGTTAGATTGGTTGATTAAGAAATTTTTGTTCAAACATGATTGTCATTGTGTCTTACTTGTTTATGCTTTAGCCTAGTTTAAGTTTTTACCTAGTTGATAGAACAACTCAACGACTTAAGTTTTGCCTAACTATAAAATTCCATACGAGTAAAGAGTAATCTATAGGGCGTAGTTAGAAAGATCCTTGGATTGATAATTTTAACTTGACAAGTGTTCTTGCACGACATCAGGAACCCAAAGACAGGAAAAAGAAAGAAGGTGGTGGCAATCAAGGAAACTGGTGAGAGTTCACAGAAAAAGAAGACTGAGAAGGATAAAAGAAGAGAGGTCTTGCGAGGGAAGGCAAAAGTTGTGGATCAAGGGCTACTCACACCCAAGGAAATAGAAAACTTACCAAAGTTTTCTTCAGCCCAGGACAAGGCCAGGATGCAAGAGATAGCTAACAGGAAGTTTTTGTTGGAAAGGGGACTTCGTGACCAGAGGACTTTACCAGAAGATTTGGTGCAAAGGATTGAGAACCAAGGATGGGAGTTGTTTGCTGGGTTACAGCCGGCCCCTGTCATTGTGTTGGTTAGGAAATTCTATGCTAATTGTGAACAGTCAACTACCAAAGACTATGACTTGGAGGCCGTGGTTCGAGGAAAAAAAGTTCTGCTGAAACCCCAAAACACTGCATGAAGTGTATGGCACTCATCCTCCGCAACCAGATGAGTTTATGGAGCTCTATTCATCTGCAACGAGAGAGCAGCTTGATGAAGCTTTGCACATTGTGGGAGTAGAAGGAGCACATTGGATTGACGAAAGTAAGGATAATCTTTCTGTCTACTCTAATCTCTTGAACACTGAGGCCAACTTGTGGTTGTACTTCTTGATGAACAGAATTAGCCAAACCACACACAACACAACATTCAACCAAGACCGAATTCTGATGACAACAACCATTATAAAAGGAGACCCCATTGACATTGCACCATTCATCATAGATTCAATAGCCTTTCAAGCATCTAAGAAGACAGGTCCACTTTTCTGTCCTTCTTTGATTTCTGAACTCTGCAAGAAGGCTGGGGTCCCTTTTCACGCTGATGAGCCAAGGAGAATGGCCAAAGAATACTTCAATATCCAGTATTTGAACAAAAGGCATGTTGCTGCACAGACAAGAGCGCATGGAGGCAAGCCTACTGAAGGAGATTTAACATTGGAAGATCTGCAGGTCGACCTGCTGGAATTAAAGAACAAACAGGCCAAGCTTCTGCGTGGGTTCAAGCTGCTGCATAAAGTGTTTTTGGTGATCAAAGCTCAGAATAAGAAGTTGCTGAAAAAGAAAGGGAGATCCAAGAAAACAAGAGGAGATGCTGGGAAGTTGGCGTGAAGAATTTGGTCCTTTCTAAACTTTAACTCTGCTTAAAAACATTGTTTTAATTCGGTTCTGTACTGTCTTTTATTCTGTTTTTGTGTGGATGTTAGTTTGTGTTTTGTTGTTTTTGTCATTTCATGCTGGTGGTATGTTAAAGCATGAAATTTATCGAGTCTTTAAACAGAATGTTGTGTTGATCTAGTGTTTCTGTTCAAGCCCGATGATGCCCCTTTTACTTTTCTTTCTCTTCTTTTGCATGATGAGTGAAGATTAAGTTGACTGAGAGTCAGTTCACATTCGTTTCTAAGTTTAGCTTTATACATTTTAATCAAGTTTGCAGTGCAAAGTTCATGATTCAATGTTTTTTTGAAAAACTTGATATGCTGGATATGTGCTCGAGCATAGCTGGTACTAAATTCTTAAGATAGAATGTGAAATGTCACCTACCTTGAGATTTAGACTTTTTTGAGGCGAAATTTAGAACAAGTACTGCTCTTAGAGATGATTAAGGCCATCTTTTGATCTTTGTGCTTTCAGATTTTCTTTTGAATGATAATCATTTACCCTTGCACCTAGATTTTGAGCCTGAGCTTATTGTTCTACATACCTTACATATGTTAGCCAATTATCCATACACATCCCATTTCTAGAGGCTGAATCTAATTTTAAAAATTGAGGACAATGTTTGTGTTAAAGGGGGGGGGGGGGGGGGGGCTAACACTCCTATCGTATTGTTCCTTTTAGTGGTAGACTTGTTTGACAATTTATCAAAAATAAAAAAAATTATTATTAAAAAAAAAGAGAAGAAAATAGAAAAAAAGAGAAGGAAGAAGAAAAGAGAAAATAAGGTTATTAGAGAAGTCTTTCTTTAGTGTTTTGATTGTGTAAAGAATGTTTATATTATTGAAATATGGTCGATAGTTGGATGTCGGTTGTTAGAATAAATCCTCTGTTTGAATTGAAATTTGATGATGCCTCTAGAATTTAGTCACTTCTATCAAAAATCATCCTACCTTTTGCCCTTGGCCTAACATTAGAAGCTTTTGAAGTCCTTTTGATCTAAGTGTGGTATGCGTTCCATTAGTGGAGAGCAAGTTCGAGATTGATAGGTAGATAAAAATAGTGGCATTGATGATCAAAGACACTTGAGTGGTTGGTTAAGGCTAAGCTTGAAAATATACTAGCTATCTTGACAAATTGTTTGTTTTGGAACTTTGGCTTTCAAACTTGATTGGTGTATTTAGTTAAACTTGTGAAAGTGTGGGAGTTGAAGCTTGATTAAATGAAAATTGTTCATTATGCTTTCTTTTTGATCTTTTGCTGAGGGTTTGTGTTGAACTGGGAATTGACTAGATTGAAATGGCATTTTACTTTATTTCTTTTGTTTGAGTCGTAGTTTATTTGCTTGAGGACAAGCAACATCTCAAGTTTTGGGGGGTGATAACTCTCATAAAGAGTTATCTTTTACTCTTTTCTAGCTTGTTTAAGATGTTGTTTTAATAAGATTTGTCCCAGTTTTAGGTCTTTGGTTAGTTTATTTATATCTTTGTTGCATTTGTGTTTTATTTCACTAAGTTAGGTATTTAATAAGTTTTTGCAAGTTCTTGTGAAGGATTTCACCAGGTTCAGAATACTAAAGCTTTTCAGTCGCGCATTGGTCATGAGTTATGCTCGAGCATGGAAGTTGCAATGAGATAGTATGAAGAAGATACTTTTTGGGACCACTTGGGGACAATAATCAAGCACTTTTTGGATCTTGTCTGCCGATGAGGACAGGTGTCAACATGTGAGCCAGGACAGTGTTAGAAGAGTAAAAAGGTGTCGCCACGTGTAAGGATCCAAGATGGTGAGGGATGATCAATGGAAGGAGTGAAAGATAGAAAATATCAAGGAAGGGGACAACACATTACAAAACATACATATCACATGAGCTGAGAGAGGAAATTCAGAGAAGTCGGAGAGCTTGTGATGGAAACAAGTGTTCCGATAGTCTGCCGATCATCAACCGAGAGTTTTTATTTTCATTTTAGCTTTTTGTACTTCGAATCTGAAGATGGTGAATGATCTTGAGCTCTCTTTTGTTCTTTATTTAAATATGAGCTAAAATATTTTACACTTGGGTTGTGGGATCTTTCTTTAACTTGAATATATGTTAGTGCTTTGTTTTGTCTAATTCTGAGTTTGTTTATGATTTCAGATTGTTTAATCTCTTGAGCACGACAGTGAGTGGAGATTTATCACCCATTGAGACCGGAAGGGTAGATAGGCCGAGGAAATCATAAGTGACCGCATTTGATTCATAGGCCTATGAATGATTGTGTCTTATTGTCGACCCCTATTAGCATTATTTCATTTAACTACCATTTCGGGCATATGAATATGAAGTCTGGTAGAAGAATGCAGATCTAGTGGAGTGGCAACTTTCTAGACATCTTGTGCGTGGTTTTAAGGCTCAGAGGATTGTGAGACTAATGCTTTAGCATATTAGATAGTGATAGTGAAGACTTCCCATAACCCGAGTGTATTTCTCATCTTTATTGTTACTTAGTTGGAGTTTGCATGATCATTTTGTGGTAGGAAGAGTTATTACTGTTGTTTTCTCTACTTGGCTTTATTGTTTATGCTTATTTACATTTTTAGTCAAAGTTTACAACGCATCAAACCTTATTTTTGAGCAATTTTGTGTGCACGGTTCATACATACACGCTCTAGGGTTCGATATCTGGTCTCTACGACCATATTACTTGTCGATTGCGTATACTTGCCCATAGTTCTGTAGATACACTGCAGCACACAACACTCACTTATCACTTTATTTTTCTTAATATTTCATGCATTTTGATTAGTTTAGGTTTAATAAATGAGCATGAGAGTATTTTGGTTGGTATTACGCTTGTGGTGCTCGGTTTTGTAGGAAAATACATCAAGAAGGAGAAAAGTTGATCAAAAGATGAAGAATTCCGCAACAAAAGGGTCTGTTTCGACCGACACACATGGGTGTCGATCGACGTGGTTGAAAGCTTGAAAGAATTGGAGAGAGGCTTCCACGTCGACTGACGTGCCCCATGTCGATCGACGTGGAAGGTCGAGGTGAAGTGGATGTCGTGCGAAAGAGAAGGTCGAAGTGAGAGGCATATGTCGATCGACATGTCATTGATGCATGAATATTTCAGGATGGAATGCACGATTTTATTAGTAAAATTCAGGATTTGGAAAGAAATTACCAAGTACAGCTATTCCCTGCAGTTCAAGACCTAACCCTGACACTATATATACTCATGTATTAGGTCTAGATACACACACTAATTCTCTTATGCACTTTAGAATTTAGTTTATACTTTAGTTTTCAGCCATTAATTTATTTTCAAGTTTTTGGGATTTGAAGAACTTGAGCAATTCTTTATTTTTCTGCATCTTTATGTTTCAAGTAAGTTTAATGCAATCCTTTAACATTCCTGTTTCAAATTTTTTTTTAGTATGTCTGACTAGAAACCCTAGCAGATTCTAGGGTTTTTCTCCATCTAATTTACATGTTATAATTCAATTAATTCAAACCCTTATTAAATTGTTTAAATCCTCGAGTTTTGATTTTAAAATCTAATTCACTTGAAAGATCGAGAGATGAAAACTGGATTAGGTTGTTAGTTGTTAATTTGAGACCGAGAGGAGAAAATTAACAATAGGAAGAGAGGATTTGATATACTTGTTTTCTGTCTCAAAAAGAAGATTCAATTATAAGATTAAATCTGCATGTTTATTGAGATTGACTAGTTTGTGTAAATGAGACTCAAAAGGTAAAATTCACTTGCTAGTAATCTACGTTTTAGTTGCCAGACCAAGGAATTTACTCCAAATTATCAGATTTTCCACCAAAAATATTTATTGGGTTTGGATTGGTTGTCTTATACATGTTATTTAGATTGGTTGAATTCCTTAGGATCTGTGATTTTATTTATTTGATTTTATTCCCAAAGTTATTTTCTAATTATAAAACTCTTTTTTAAATCGATTCACTCAAACAACGATTTGAAAAACATGTCCAGTACATGAAATAGTTTCATTGCACTTTTCCCTGTGGGTTCGACAACCTTGTGGTTTTATTTATTTGCTCATTGTGCTATAATTAATATGCAATTTTAGCATCGATCCGTTCTCCACAAACCGACTAAACTTAAAATCCACTTTCTTTTTAACAAATCTCTGAGGGAATTGCATCGGAAGTGTTGGGTCATCTTTCTCTTTTTCTTTCTTGCCCAGATTGGGCCTCTGTATCGATCGAGATGGTGTTGCGTCGATTGCTGCTCCTAGATCTCCGCGTCGATCGACACGGGGTGCATCGATTGATGAAGAGGTTTTGGTCGAAGCCTCTCATATTGGCTTGCCTACTACATCGCTCGATTTCTTTCCCCATCGACCCTCTGTGTCGGTCGAAATAAAGGCATTTCCAGCAAGATTCTCCTCTTCTTCTCCCCCAAACTCATCATCGGGCATCCTTGGTCCCTCATACCTCGTTTCATATCACAGAGAAATTGCATTCACCTATTTTGCCTTTTCTGAATTGACTTTTGTCATGCTCGGGAGCTGACCGGGCTTGTGCTGATTGCTCAAGGTGGTGGCAATTTGACACAACTGTGTGTCTAGCATCTAAAAATGTTTCCCCATGTGCTGCATATGAGTCACCGTCCCTTTCACATCATTCTCCACCTTGCCAAACCTATTATTGAAATTTTTTATGAGTCTCTCGAGAACCTCTTCTAGCATAGGCTTCTTTTGCTCAACAATGGCTCCCCCGACTCCTACATTGAACCCAGGTGGAGGAATCTCAGCTGCAGAAGGATTAGCATAAGAAAATTTGGGGTGATTCCGAGTGTTGTTGTAACTGTAGCCTTGATTTCCCTAGTTACCACCACGGTAATTATTTTGGTAACCTTCAACGTAATCCACCTTCGCTGCACCAGAGCCACTCAAACTGCTCCCTCGGTAAATGTAATCAGCCTCCACCAGTAAAATGGCCATATTTGGGTCTGATACTGCTGCTGTTGTGGTTCTTCCGGCCTCCATCTTTTCAAACTCCTCCATGAGCTTATTTACCTCGGCCACCATATTGAATTCCAAAGTGGTTGCTATGATTTTGACTGCTTTCTGCGTTTCAGTGGGCCACTGATGGCTGTTCATGGCCATCTAAGCCAACAATCTCATGCCTTCCTCTCCACTCTTAATCATAAGAGAGCCTCCAGCTGAGGCATCCACCAACTCTTTCATGTGAGGGGTCAGCCCCTCGTAGAAGTGACAAACCTGCATCTCTAAGTTAATTCCATAGCCTGGGCATATTCTCAAAAGCTCCTTGTACCTATTTCAAGCCTCGTACAGGGTCTCATCATACTTCTGGCTGAAGTGAGTGATGTCAGATTTCCTCTTGAGGATAACACTGGGAGGGAAGTTGTTGGTTAAGAACTCTGCTCGCAGCTACTCCCAAGTGCCAATTCTACTCTTATCCAAGCTGGTAAACCAAGACCAAGCTGCATCCCTGAGAGAGAAAGAGAACAACCTCATCCAAATTGTATCCCGCGGCACTCCGTTCTGTTTCACCGTATCGCATATCTCAATGAATTGGCTGGGATATGCATATGGGTCTTCTATGGCCTTCCCCACGAGCTGATTCTACTGAACCATCTGAATTAGCTCTGTCTTCAACTCAAAGTTGTTGGCATTGATGCCAACTCTGAATTACAGCTCCACTTGCTGTGGCAGGAATTGATCCAGGATGGACCTCTGGGGCCGGACTACTGATAACTGTAGTAAAGTGGTTAAGCAAATAATTTTTTTTACACCCATAGGAGGTCGATCCCACAGGGACTGTGCAACGATAAATCTAAAGTACTAGTCATAATTCTTAGAACATAGATGTTTGAGGAAATAGAAAAGGGATTTTGTTTGGAAATTAAAGAAAACAATTGCAGAAAATAAAGGGTTTTGAAAACAATAAAGGAAAGCACAGATCCTAGGCCAGATAATCTAATCTTCAACATGCAATATCAATCAACTCAGCAATGGGAAAAACATACATTTTTGTGGATTAAATTCCTTGGTTGGGCAATTAAATCCTAGATTATTAATTAGTGACTATCTCCTCTCGGTCTCAAGAACACCAAATTAATCAATCTCAATAATTATCTAATTAATTCCTATGCAAGTTTCTTCCTTTTGAGACAGAAAACAAACACAATTAATTTTCTCTTCCTGTTAATAATTTTCATCTCTCGATCCATCAATTATTAACTATAAACCTAGATCTCAATTCACCTCTCGGTCCTTCTTTTAATCTAGATTATTAAATTAAATCAGAGAATTAAACCATGCTTCAAGAGTTGATATCAATTAAACATGCATCAGAAAAGAAATCATAACCCTAGAACCTGTTTAGGGTTCTAGCCACAAAACATGACTAGAATTAAAGCAAACATATTATTAATTGACTTACAAATAAAATAGGAACCTTCAATGTCTTGAAAAACTCCAATGTATTCAGCAAAATAGAGAAAAAGAGATCTCATTTTTGTGCCTAAGAGTTCATATTTATAGAGGGGGAAGAAGACCTAATTTGAGTATTGGGTAAAAATAGCAAAAACTGCCAAAACGGGCCAAAAACAGCCTTTTTGGATCTCCGTGTCGATCGACAGGCAGGCTGTCGATCGACACAACCATCCAGTCGAAATCCGGGCTGAAATTTGTGTCGATTCTGCAACTTCAACCTCTGTTTCGATCGATATAAAGAATTTCGATCGACAAGAATGTTTTGACCTCTGTTTCGGTCGACACAAATCCTGTCTTTCGACACAGAAACATCTGTCTGCGCAGTCTCACGGTTTTGGCCATAACTTTTCCTCCCAAACTCCGATTGACCCGATTCCAGTTGCATTGGAAAGCTAATTCAAATATATTTCTCTTTCCATGATCCATTAGCTATGATTCCATGTGTGGAAGAATTTGTGACTGTTCCTTTGAACATCATCTGCTTTTGGTACGGGTTTCCAATGAATTTGGCCTAAAACCTGCAAAATTCACCCATCAAAGGCATAACGCCCTCTAAAGTAGACTCATGCACAGAAATAAGTAAGAACATAATGTAAAACACTTGAAACAATGGAGAAAAATATAGATAAGTGAGTATAATTGTGAGTGTTGGGAAATCTGTCCAAGGTTTCCTTTCCCAGTAGCTTACTTGTTTAGATTATAGTTTTGGTGGATCAAATCCTAAGTCCTACCAGCGTCAGTTGTCTCTACATAGCTCTAGTCTTAAATGTAAAGTCCTGTTTAGGTCTATTGAGTTGTAAGTCGCAGCTGATCAAGACTCATGCTGACACTGTTCACCAGCATGAGTAACGCTTACCACTGGCTACTGTTCACCGGTTGGGAAAAGTTTCATCAACAGGCGGCTGACAAAGACTCGTGCTGACACTGTTCACCAGCGGTGAGAAGTGCTTATGACTGGCTACTGTTCACCAGTTGGGAAGGGGTTCATCAGCAGGCGGCTGACAAACCTTACCAGGAGAATACGTGTTCTTACACTATTCACCAGCGGTGATTTCACCAGTCATGGGAGATTCCGAGAAGAGTTAACATCTAGAGATTTGGTAGACTTTGATGATGCCAGGGCAGGTCACCAGCAGAGAGTGCCGGCACAAGATCACCAGTATGATCTACCAGTCAGATGTTACCAGCAGAATCCCAGATTCTCTCTTCCAGCGTAGTAGAGACAAGAAGAAGATTCTCTGAGGAATCGACTGACAAAGGATGACTTTAAGGAAGGATAACTTAAAGTCTATCAGTCACAAGACGCCAGTCTTATTCCTCGGACTGACAGAGAGAGCCGTTCTGACACAAAGAGATCTGTGTCAGATAAAGCGGTCAAAGGTATGGTTCCTTCCAGAAAAACATACCTGCCGCCGTCAGAAGGACATCCGAGGTCTGACACCTTTCCGGATGCATCCAAACGGCTAGAAAGTTTGAATCGGTTCCTGCGGCTATAAATACGTCGCAACTACCAACATTCAAAGCTCTCTTACTCTCTCTCTCGGTTGCTCGGTTGACATATTGAATATTCAAATATCTCTGCTCAACCACCGAAAGAACTGAAGTTATTGCAAGATCGCATAAAGTACTTTCGAGGCCTTTCCTAAGGCTTTCCGTGTGTTGATCTATCAAACACGAGACTTCAAGCTTTAAGCTTGTAAGTTAAAGATCTCATTTGGTGTTCTTTCTCCTTCGAGAGAGTTCACAGCAGCTCTTGTGCTTACCAGCAATTGAGTTATTACGGGCATTCTGCCGTTGAGACTGTTACGTTCTTGGTAGAACTAAAACACCCAGCTTACTGTGGAGGTTGAAGTGACGTGCTCGCACTCCACCAGTTGTGAAGAGTTGAAGAAGGATCCAGGACCGGGAGCGGTTGATCTAGTGAACTGGTGGACGAGGCATTCACCAGCTAGAGATAGATCGTAGGACACCTGTACCTGATTACTCTTAGTGGAATTTCCAGTGCTTCGACTGGAGAGTGGACGTAGATCGATTGATCGAACCACTATAAAATCCTTTGTTATTTATCAGCTTTCTGCATTTCATTCATATTTTAAACCCAGCACTCAAGTGCTGGTGTATATCCTGAAACTGGTATATAATTGTGCAAACAAGGCTAAAATATTCTAAGTATTGAATCACCAGCTGACCAGTTGTCAGCTGCGTACTGAGTAACCAGCACCAGCTGACCAGTTGCCAATTGTCAGCTGTGAGTAAGTAGCGTGCAAGAAAACACAATCATTATTATTTCTGCTGCGTAACGTATATACTCTGAAAAACTGGGACCAACAAGTGGTATCAGGCGCGGTCGGTCTTTCTAGACTGGTCGTACACTGAGTCGCTTAGGACCGAGATCCAAGTTTCCTTGCTCTCTACTCTTTCTGTCTGTTGATTAGCTCAGGTACACAAGATGAATATCCCGAAGCTGCTCAACTACAATCCGGAGAAGCATGATATATGGCGAAAGAGGTCACTCATTCAGCTGAAAAGCTTCCATCCGGAGATGAAGGACGTACTGGAGAAAGGGCCGATCGAGATCACCAAGACAAGGCACCAGTTAGGAGATCAACCAGCTGCTGAGATCCCAAAGCCCCCAGAAGAATGGAATGCTGAAGATAGGAGGCGGAATCAGCTGGACTCCGTTGCTCTCGAGATGATCTTATCATCTCTTCCAGAACCGCTGATGGAGGAAGCCCTCCAATTTGACAGCGCCAAGGAAGTCTGGGACTACCTTGATAGTCTCTGTACGGAGACAGATCAGATGAAGCGCAACAAGTTGCAAGTTGCGGTGGACAAATACGAGTCATTCCAGATGCTGACTGGTGAAACCATCAAGGAGATGGAGGCTAGATTCTATGCCATAGTCAGCGAGCTGAAGTCTTTAGACAAGGAGTACTCGAATGCAGAGCTTAATGCAAAGATCCTGTCAAAGATGCCCAAGGAGGACTGGTTTGTGAAGACCACATCTCTTAAGGAGAAGGATCTATCCAAGATGACTCCCAAGGAGCTATTTGCTCAGCTCCAAGCACATGAGTGGGATATCCAAATGGTGAACAAAAATGAAGCCATTCGGACCGTTGGATCTCCCAGCATCAAAACACAAGACGAAGCTTACTTCGTCAAGAGGGATTTCAAGTTGAAGCACAAGAAGCCCTTCCACACTGATAGACCTGCTGGGCCGCACAACCAGCAGAAAGAGATTCCATCCCCATCGGGATCTAACTCAAAAGGTAGCGAGAGCTCTATCGCAGACCTTGAGCAACAGATGAAGAGACTGGCTGTTCTTCTGGAGAAAGCCAAGGCGAAACAGGGTGCTTCTCTCAGCTCATCTGATGGAAAATTCGTCAAGAGAGCTCCCCGTGCGTGTTATCAGTGCCAATCCCCTGACCATCTCAAATTTGAATGTCCACAAGTGGATAGAGAAGAGCGGGAAAGACTGAAGAAGCTCTTTGAAGAGCGTGCATCGAAGGCCGTTGCCAAGGCGATGCTGACAAGGACAGAGGTTCCTGATATACCTGACCATGATGATGGAGAATATGCATCAGATGAAGAGTCAGAAGAGGAAGCGCTACTGGCGCTGATGGTAGCCTTCGGAGAGGAAGCAAATGAAGAATGTGCTGACAGTGAGGCAGAACGAGCACTTGCCGCTGATGATGAGGTACAATCTGTTCCCTCATTGCATATCATGTCTCCACACATTCTAGACGATTCTGAGTCGCATTGCTCCGACTCAGAAGCTGTCACTATAGACATTCTTCAACAAGAATTTTTGAAATTTTATGAAATAAAGAATGTCTTGGCTGGCGAAAACACCTCGCTGAAAGATCAAATTTCTGTTTTGACCAATGAGATTGAAAAATCGAGGTCAATCGGTGAAGAGCTAGCCACTCTGAAAAAGACTCACTTTGAATTGCTCCAAAATTTTCAAATTGCAAAAACTGAGCGAGATAATTTTCACAACATCGTTCTGGAGCAAGAAAATAAAATAAATTTTTTGAATAAAGGCTCCAAGGATTTGGAAAAGGCTCTAAGTCATTGGAGAAAGCCGACTGATAAGTCCGGGTTGGGATTTATAAAGGATTTGAGCAAAAACAAACCCGAACAAATCAATGCTGGTAAGGGTAAGGGCAAACTGGTAAATGCATCAGCACCAGCTGGTAATACCAGTCAGTCCCGTATGGCTGATCAGCACAGGAATAATAAGACCAGATACATAGGTGAGTCATCACGACAAAAACCTCCACTGGCAAAATCCTCTGCTGACAGGACGCCAGCACACCCTAAGACGCAGACTAAGCCGAATAATTCTAAGGCAATGAAGTCAGCGTCAGCCACCAGTGGAATCCGACAGCCAGCACCAGCTGTCAAGAGAATCCATGCACAACCTCGTAAGTATGCTAGTCACCAGCATGCTTACAAGGGATCCAAATCTCAGAGTAACTCTGAGAGAAGGATAATACCTGATAGGAGGAATACCTATCGGAGGCCTGAGCCCAATCACAAGTTTTCTCAAAGGGCTGTGAAGGCTAACCATGGTGGTCCACGCTCTCAGAGACCACCAAGGCAACACAATGTACCGGAAAAACATTTCCGAGGTCTCAGCGGAAGCGTACTTCCAAAGGAGATACACACACAACCACACCTTCCCAAACCAAACGCACTCATTACTTCAAAAGGAAGGGAAAGGTTATTAATGATGTCAGCAAGGGTAAAACCGAGCTGAAAATCACTCAAGTCTGGATTCCGAAAGGAATTATCCAGCGATCTAACCCTGCAGGACCCGCAGATGATCGGGGACCTAAATGAATTCCATTTCTTTCTTGCAGGTACAGGATCATGCAACACAGCTTCAGAGGTCGAGAGAGTGGATATTAGATAGTGGGTGTTCAGCTCACATGACTGGTGAAGAGGATTTGTTTGCAGATCTCATCAAGGTCAAAGGACCTCCAGTTATTTTCGGTGATAACTCTAAGGGCAGAGTTATTAGCAAGGGCTGCATCGAGAAGGACGATGTCAGAATTATAAATGTATCCCTTGTTACCTCTCTCAAGCACAACCTCCTGAGTATCAGTCAACTGTGCGATAGTGGATACACTGTTCACTTTGGGAAATCAGAGTGCCAGATCAAGGACGAGAAGACTGGCGAGATCAAGCTGAGAGGTATTCGGAATGGAGGACTTTATACCGTTGACTGGCAAAGCGGGAAGACAAATTCATGCTTCGTGGCCACCAGTACTATGGAAACTAACTGGCTGTGGCACAAAAGGTTGAGTCATCTGAATTTCAGAACCATCAACTACCTGGCCAAGCATGATCTTGTGGAAGGTCTTCCCAAGGGAGGATTCAAGAAGGAAGGGATTTGCAAAGCATGCCAGCAGGGCAAGCAAACTAAGAAGTCCTTCAAGAACCAGTCGCCAGTCTGCCCCAGTACCAGTCGGGTACTCGAGTTGCTACATATGGACCTCTTTGGACCAGTAGCACCTCAAACCATTGGAGGAAGACGTTATTCGCTGGTGGTAGTCGATGACTACTCGCGCTATACCTGGGTAAAGCTTCTCAGATCCAAGGATGAAGTGAAAGTCATTCTTCCAGATTTGATTGTCAAAGCACAGAAACAGAGAGAAGCTACGGTAAAGCGGATTCGGTCAGACAATGGGACAGAATTCTGCAACAGTCTACTGATGGATTTTTGCGCGGAAGCCGGCATTAAGCATGAAAGATCTGCACCAAGGCAACCGCAGCAGAATGGACTGGCAGAACGTAGGAACAGGACGCTGAAAGAAGCGGTCCGGTCCATGCTGGCAGAGTCCGGCTTAGGACAGAGTTTTTAGGGAGAAGCGTTGGTGACGGCTTGCTATACTCAGAATAGAAGCGGGATCAACGACAAACTCAAGAAAACTCCCTACGAAGTTTATTTTGGTCGTAAGCCTTCTCTAGATCATCTTCGTGCTTTCGGTTCACCATGTTATGTCCATAACAATGGTAAGTCGAAGTTAAATGCTTTTTCGCCTAAAGCTGATGAGGGTGTCCTTGTTGGATATGGACATCCCTCTCACAAGGGCTATAGAGTATTTAACAAGACCACCAAGCTTGTGGAAATAACATGCAATGTTGTTTTTGATGAAGCTACTTTAGTGCGTAGGACATTACGACAACTGGCTGAAGATGTTCCTGAGGTCAATGATGTCGTTGATCAGTTGGGCAGGAATTCTTCCAATGCTCAACCAACTGGTTTGACTAGACCTATGACTGGATCATCTTCACAACCAGCATCCTCGGTTGCCCATCAGCAATCCGGGAGGGTCGGTGATGCAAATGACCTTGCTGAGACCTTACACTCAATCTCCCTGAGTGGAACTGGCAATAATCCAGGGGGAATTCCGTTTGGAATTTTTGAGCCAGACGACGGTGAACCAGCTGGAGTGGATGCACCAGCTGACGATGCAGATACCGCAGAAGGATCAAGAGATCAGTCAGAGAGTGATGCTGATGAAGAGTCTATTCCGACTGGTGAAGGTCAACCACCAGTTGCAATTGCTGATCCGACTGGTGAAGTTCAGGAAGCACCAGTCATCAGGACAGAAGAACCAACGCCAGCAGATTCTCATCTTCCCAAATGGCTGAGAAATCACCCATCCGAGGCTATTCTCGGTAATCCAGAAGGTTCTGTTCAGACTCGACACGGCAGTGCGCTCCTGACTTGTTTTATTTCTCAAGAGGAACCTACTTCCATAGGAGTTGCGCTAGAATCTGCCGATTGGATTAATGCCATGCAAGAAGAGCTTGCAGAATTCACTCGCAACAATGTTTGGGACTTGGTAGAGAGACCATCACATCAGTCAGTGATTGGCACCAAGTGGGTTTTCAAGAACAAGCGAGATGAGAATGGCATTGTAATCAGAAACAAAGCTCGTTTAGTCGCCAAAGGTTACAAGCAATGTGAAGGCATCGACTTTGACGAGACCTTCGCACCAGTTGCAAGAATGGAGGCGATACGGCTGTTCCTTGCGTATGCAGCGTATCATGGGTTCACGGTATTCCAAATGGACGTGAAGAGCGCCTTCTTGAATGGCGAACTAAAGGAGGAAGTATATGTCGAACAACCTCCAGGCTTTGAAATAGGCACCAAAGTGTACAAGCTGAGAAAGGCCCTGTATGGATTGAAACAGGCGCCCAGGGCTTGGTACGAGACTCTGTCACAATTCCTAATCAGTAATGGATTTAGGAAAGGGAAGATCGACAGGACTCTCTTCATTATCAAGGATGTTGATGATATGCTAATGGTGCAGATATATGTCGATGACATTATATTCGGATCAAAGAATATGTCTCTCTGTGAGAAGTTTTCTCAACTGATGCAGAACTCATTCCAGATGAGTATGATGGGCAAATTAACATACTTCCTAGGACTCCAGGTCCAGCAGTCAGCTGATGGGATTTTCATTAATCAGCGGAAGTATGCCAAGGATCTAATTCAGAAATATTGCCCAGAGAAGACTAAGGCTCTCAGAATACCGATGAGCACCAGTTGCCAGATCTTTCTTGATGAAGAAGGAGAATCGGTGGATCCTTCCAGCTACAGAGGTATTATTGGATCACTTCTCGATCTGACAGCCAGCAGACCCGACATTTCATACTCAGTCGGAGTGTGTGCCAGATATCAAGCCAATCCGAAGAAGTCACACATGGAAGCTGCTAGGAGAATAGTGAAATACCTCAAAGGAACTGAATCACTTGGGTTATGGTACCCCAGGAATGATGAGCTTACACTCATTGGGTATTCAGATTCAGATTTTGCTGGATGCCGAATAGATAGAAAAAGCACCAGTGGTACGTGTCAGTTTCTAGGACACAAGCTAATCAGCTGGTTTAGCAAGAAGCAACACTCAGTTGCTACATCTACTACTGAGGCTGAATATGTTGCCGCTGCCAGTTGCTGTGCTCAAATTTTATGGATCAAGCAACAACTGGAAGACTATGAAGTAGACACTGGTTGTGTACCCATCTATTGCGACAACAGCAGCGCTATGTGCATAACGAAGAATCCGGTTCATCACTCTAGGACCAAGCACATAGATATCCGACATCACTTCATACGTGATCATGTCGAGAAGAAGGATATCAGCGTAGAGTACATCAGAACCGAAGATCAACTGGCTGATATTTTCACCAAACCTTTGCCAGAAGCAAGATTCAAGGAGTTGTGCATCAAACTCGGTCTTATGGAGATTGATGCGAGCCCTAGTGTTGAGGAAGAATGAGTCCCAGCTCTCATTCTGTTCTTGATTTTCTGAAGGATGCTGATTAAGACTAAGTCCAAGCTCTTAGTCTTCATATTTTCTTTAGTGGTAGCTCAAAACCACAGGTGGTATCTACTGGCAGAACTTATTCCATAAACAACGAAGGAAATGAGTCCCAGCTCTCATTTCATATTTGCCAGCAGTCAAACACCATCAGCAGAAGAAATTGGGTCCCAGCTCCCAATTCAAGCGATGGTGAGAAGATGGATTCCTGAAGAAGAAGATTATGCGGAATAAAATTGAGTCCAAGCTCTCAATTTTTCTTAATCCTTCAAGTTGTCAGCAGCCAACTGGTGATATATCAACGACTGATGGAATTGAGTCCCAGCTCTCAATTTATCCAAGTACTCGGGTGCCAGTCGTAAGTACCAGTTGTCAACTGGTAAGGAGGCCATGCTGACAGGGGGAAGTGTTCAACTGGCATATCCTGCTGATGACCAGTTATATTACTGATGACCAGTTGAGTCCCAGCTCTCAACTGACGATCTCTTGAAGTCCAAGAGTCGTCCCAGCTGTCGCAGAAATGGCGGGAATGTTCAAATCCTCTTGCGTGTGCGTATCTCAGAATTTAATGCGGCATTTAATGCCACATTTAATGCGCACAGTGACTGCGCGGTCAAAAGCACATTTGCGACCAATCAGAAAGCGCCATGTCAGCTACACGGCGTAGCCCACGTCAGCACGACCGCCCACGTCGCCACAGGGAACCGGGCCCTGCTGATGACCATTGATTCTCACTTTCTGAGAATTCATCTCGGTCGTTTAATCCTGCATGTCCTTAGTATTTATATCCGACATTCTTCTCGGATAAACCTTTATGTTTCCTTTACAATCCGAACATTTTTCTTGTCCATCTTCCAAAAATTCCCTGCATTCAATGGCATCCTCTTCCAACCCTGCTGATAACCCATCTTCTTCATCCTCCGATCCAATAGATTTACCAGTAGCCGAAGCCCACATGCCTACTTTTACAGGCATCGTGAAGGAAGAAGATATTGACTATACCTATTCTTTCAACAAGTTAGTCCAGTTGAATAAAGCAGCCACCCGACATCGCCTCTCTCACGCACAGATTCGCACAGCCCAAGTTCAGAAGGAGAAGATTCTGAACGACAAGCTGGCGGAGAAGCACCACGGCCCGGAGCTGATGGAGATGATAGATCATGAGCAGCTCCGCCCGTATTTGACGGCGACTCCCAGGACGTTCCATCCACATATGGTTGCCGAGTTCTACGCTCGAGCAGTCATCGCTGATGACCGGAAATCATTTACCACATCGGTGTTCGGACACCTTATCACTGTCGACGCCGAGTACCTCGCCAACATCTTTGGGATGAGGAATGAAGGAGAGGAAGTGGCGATGTATCATAGGGATGATACGCTCGAGTTCCAGCGGAGGTGGGAGGAGTGGAAAAGGGAGGAGGTGACCGTTTTTAAAACGGGGATGAAGAAGTCAGAAATGGAAGATTTCTGGCAGATGGTGTGTGACATTGTAGTGCGCATGCTACAATGCGAGGTCGGCTCGTACGCCGAACTGAGCTTGAGAAAGTTCTTTGTCATGTGCGCCCTGGCAGACGGCATACTGGGCAACTGGGCCGAATTCTTCTTCGGCCGACTGCTGGAGAATGTTGAGAGGAATGTCACCGTGAAGACTGACGGGAGGTTTCTTCACGCAGTGTCATTCGGGCTGAGGATCAGCCACATACTGGAAGTAGAGATGGGGGACGAAGTCGACCAGGGGGAGCAACTGGTTGGATCAGATTTCATCCCAGCCACAAGGGTGAAACTGGCTGTCCCCGACTACAAGAAGCCACGCCGGCTGAAGGGGAAGACGGCTGTGGACCCCGATGAGTCTGTTTCTGAAGAAGATGCAGAACAGACATGGGAGGAAGTACCAGCTGTGGCTCTCCCAATGCCAGCTGAGGCCAAGGCTGAGCTGAAAAGGAAGCTAGAGGTTGAATCCTTATTCACCTCTATGGAAGAAGCAGTGGAGAAGGCAACCGGCATACATCCTCGGGCATCAGCACAAGTGCCAGCCCCCAGGCCCCGTCCAAGTAAGAAGTCCAAGACCCACCAGCGCCAGCAGCCCCAGCCAGCTGCTGCCTATGACCCTGAGTCAGGGAAGATCTCAATTCCAGTCAAGAAGTCCATCTTGGGACTGACTAAGGAGGAGACCATCGAGAAGATGACCCGAAAGAGGAAGAGGGTCCAGACGAGAGCTCAGAAGCTGGTGGAGCAAGCCAAGAAGGAGCAACAAGCTTCTATTGTAAGGAAGAAGCAGCCCGCGATGAAGCCTTCGCAAAGATAAAGGCTGAGCAAGATTCTCGACGTCAGGCGCAACTGGCGGAGCAAGTGCATCAGGTGGCAAAGGGAAAATGGGAAGTTGCCCAAACTTCAAGTGACATGCCACCAGCACCAGCTCCAGGTCAGATCCTCTCTGAAGAATCCTTCACGCGCCTGATGGTCATGGGAGCTGAGGAGGACGTACTATCTCTAGTAGATATGTACCAGCCTGAGGAGGATGTGCCTCAAGTCCCTTCACCCGCGCAAGGGGGTGGTGAAGGTGAATCTGAAGTCCCACTGGCCGCGCAAGGGGGTGCCAGTGGAGGAGTTGTAGAGCGGGCGACCACCCCAGAAAAACTGGCGAGTTTCTCAGATGCAAGGGCCGAGGAACCAGCTGCCCAAGCTGAGGAGGAAGAAGAAGTGATGGAGACTACTGGTGAGGAGCCAGCTGCCCCAGCTGCGCCAGTCATCACCATTCCCGACGAGGAATCCACACCAGTAGTACATCACTCAAGGGTGCAAAGGATGGAGCCCAGGGATCTATTCCCTAATTTTGAAGACGTGGCTCGTCATCCTGCCAGTCATCCACAAATCGCAGAAGCTTCTACATCTTCTAGACGACCAGCAGCATCCTCCCAAGCGCCAGCACGACATGTGCGACATGAAAGGAGGCCATACTTGCTCTGTATCCAAGAGCATCAGCTGATCGATGAAGACATCTTCAACTCGAGGGCGACAGGGGTACATCGGTGGGAGCACCGCGGGGCGATGGCGTTTCAAAATTCACGAGTGCCTGAGCCATCAGCATTCAATATCATCCCCATCAGCGGACTCCCCCACCAGTCGGTATACGCTTCGAGGATCTATGACTGGTGTCTGCCCCTACAGCCGATGGAGTACTTCAATTCCACTCTCTATGAGTATGCTGAAAACATCACGGCGGAGGTGGAGAATGCCGTTGATGACGAGTTGATAACCAGCTACCGAGGACTGTGGAGGGTGAATCCGGAACTATTTCTGGAGTTTCGGAGGTGGAGGATCTTCGACCTGTGCCAGCGCCAGCTGACAGTAGAGAAGCGCGCTGTTCTGTATGCCAGACTAGGGCTTGGTTACTGGAGATCAGAGGAGGCGTGGGCGAATGCATTCATGGATTCTGATCCTGAAAGTCACCAGCAGCTGTCTACCAGGCGAATCAAGCGCCGTTTGAGGAAAATTGCAGAATTCAGACAGCTGACTGGGACTTCCGGCCTCCCTAGGCCAAAAATGGTTAAGCTACCATTCCTCCAGTTCCAGCCCACCAGCCGTGGATACCAGCTGATCTACGCGCTCCGCCGCTTGAAGGTCCTCACCGCTCTCCCCAGGATCCCTCCATATTTTGCTATTCTTTTTGACATGGCTGCCAGCGCTCTGCTGGTAGACCACATAGTGGAGGAGGATCCCTCCAGAGGTTGGTGGCTGACCACTGCCTTCCCATCTATTCCTATGGTTTTGGGCGACCTTGTCCCTTATCATGAGGACTGGCAGCTGGAGGTTTTCACAGCCCCACCTATTTTTGATCAAGGCCCGCCAGCACCAGCCGAGGTGCTCGCGGAGGAGCCAGCAGCAGCCAAGGTGCCAGCGGAGGAGCCAGCCCCAATGGAGGTATCAGCTGAATCTGAACCAGCAATGGCTCCTTCCGCAACTGATGTGCCTTCCTCTTCCATGGAAGTATCAGCGATGCCAATCTCTGAAATTCATCCTCCTGCGCAACTTCTTGCTTACATCGATGCCAGGATGGATCAGCGCTTCGCCACTTTCCAAGCCGATGTAACGCAACAAATGGAGTCCGTCACCGCCGGTGTCACCACCTTTTTGGTGCGGATCCAAGAGGGGGAAAGTGCGCGAGCACGGGCTGAAGAGGAGAGGGCCAAAATTGCTGAGGAAGAGAGACGCCTCGCAGCTGAAGAGAGAAGAATTGCTGCAGAATGGAGGCTGAAGAGAGAGGAAGACATGGCTGCTCTTACTGCGATCCTGAGGTCCTTAACAAGTGCTCGAACTCAGTCACCAGGATCATCTTCCAAGCCATAGTCTAATCTCTTTATACTTTTGTAAGTAAATCTGTTAGACTAGTCAGTTATCATTCATTGTACATGTAATTGCTATATCTCTAATGAAATGTTAACTGACAAGTTGATGACAATCTCTTATTGTCCAACAATTGTCTAAGTATTTACTTACCAGCTGAATTTACACATCCAGTGTAATCAGCACCAGCACTCATCTTGCATGTTAAATTTATTTACATGCTTATTTGCTCTGATCTTTAATTTCCATATTTTTAAAACGAGCAATATCTTTCCTTGGTTGAGGGGGAAGATTTCTTTTAGTTAAAGCTGATGTTGAGGAAGTAATTTCATGGGTTTAGATCTGATAGGCTTCACTTGTAAAACCCTGAAATCATTTGTAACTTTCCTCATCAGCTGAGTGCTCGCTGGTTAGGCTTTGATTGCACCAAAAAGTGGGAAATTGTTGGGAAATCTGTCCAAGGTTTCCTTTCCCAGTAGCTTACTTGTTTAGATTATAGTTTTGGTGGATCAAATCCTAAGTCCTACCAGCGTCAGTTGTCTCTACATAGCTCTAGTCTTAAATGTAAAGTCCTGTTTAGGTCTATTGAGTTGTAAGTCGCAGCTGATCAAGACTCATGCTGACACTGTTCACCAGCATGAGTAACGCTTACCACTGGCTACTGTTCACCAGTTGGGAAAAGTTTCATCAACAGGCGGCTGACAAAGACTCGTGCTGACACTGTTCACCAGCGGTGAGAAGTGCTTATGACTGGATACTGTTCACCAGTTGGGAAGGGGTTCATCAACAGGCGGCTGACAAACCTTACCAGGAGAATACGTGTTCTTACACTATTTACCAGCGGTGATTTCACCAGTCATGGGAGATTCCGAGAAGAGTTAACATCTAGAGATTTGGTAGACTTTGATGATGCCAGGGCAGGTCACCAGCAGAGACTGCCAGCACAAGATCACCAGTATGATCTACCAGTCAGATGTTACCAGCAGAATCCCAGATTCTCTCTCCCAGCGTAGTAGAGACAAGAAGAAGATTCTCTGAGGAATCGACTGACAAAGGATGACTTTAAGGAAGGATAACTTAAAGTCTATCAGTCACAAGACGCCAGTCTTATTCCTCGGACTGACAGAGAGAGCCGTTCTGACATAAAGAGATCTGTGTCAGATAAAGCGGTCAAAGGTATGGTTCCTTCCGGAAAAACATACCTGCCGCCGTCAGAAGGACATCCGAGGTCTGACACCTTTCCGGATGCATCCAAACGGCTAGAAAGTTTGAATCAGTTCCTGCGGCTATAAATACGTCGCAACTACCAACATTCAAAGCTCTCTTACTCTCTCTCTCGGTTGCTCGGTTGACACATTGAATATTCAAATATCTCTGCTCAACCACCGAAAGAACTGAAGTTATTGCAAGATCGCATAAAGTACTTTCGAGGCCTTTCCTAAGGCTTTCCGTGTGTTGATCTATCAAACACGAGACTTCAAGCTTTAAGCTTGTAAGTTAAAGATCTCATTTGGTGTTCTTTCTCCTTCGAGAGAGTTCACAGCAGCTCTTGTGCTTACCAGCACTTGAGTTATTACGGGCATTCTGCCGTTGAGACTGTTACGTTCTTGGGAGAACTAAAACACCCAGCTTACTGTGGAGGTTGAAGTGACGTGCTCGCACTCCACCAGTTGTGAAGAGTTGAAGAAGGATCCAGGACCGGGAGCGGTTGATCTAGTGAACTGGTGGACGAGGCATTCACCAGCTAGAGATAGATCGTAGGACACCTGTACCTGATTACTCTTAGTGGAATTTCCAGTGCTTCGACTGGAGAGTGGACGTAGATCGATTGATCGAACCACTATAAAATCCTTTGTTATTTATCAGCTTTCTGCATTTCATTCATATTTTAAACCCAGCACTCAAGTGCTGGTGTATATCCTGAAACTGGTATATAATTGTGCAAACAAGGCTAAAATATTCTAAGTATTGAATCACCAGCTGACCAGTTGTCAGCTGCGTACTGAGTAACCAGCACCAGCTGACCAGTTGCCAGTTGTCAGCTGTGAGTAAGTAGCGTGCAAGAAAACACAATCATTATTATTTCCGCTGCGTAACGTATATACTCTGAAAAATCGGGACCAACAGTGAGCTTATCAACTACCTCTAATTGCCTCTGATTAATATTTTCTCCCCCATTTATTTCTGCCAGTGTGGCAGCTTGATCTGCTTGTGTGGCTTGGGCTGCCCTCAATTGATCTCTAAGCTGGCGGACCTCATTCACGAACTCTCTTTGTTGTTCAGGAGTCAGGTTTTGCAGCGGTGCTTCTTGTTCATCCGCCATCTCCGGTTGCTTTTCTTGTCCCTTCTTTGCTTTTCCTTTATTCCTTCTGCAAGTTGCTTCAGTTTTTGAGTCAAAAGATTCAAGTGCTTATCCCTTAGCTATTGTGTTCATGCACCTGCGAAGAGAGCTGAAAAGTTGTAGATATCAGTCTGCGTTGATTGACACAATATGTGACGACCGACGCGGGTGAAAACTCTATGTTGATCGACGCACACCCGCATCGATTGAAACAGAGTGTGACAGAAAAACTCACGCACACGACAAGAAGTAAAACTCAATCCGATAATTATCCAAATAATCCAATAACAAAATAGAATCTAACTAATCCTCGGCAATGGTGCCAATTTGATCAATGCTAAAATTGCATATTAATTATAGCAAAGGGAAAATAAATTTATAAAACCACAAGGTTGTCGAACCCACAGGGAAAAGTGCAATGAAACTATTTCATGCATTGGACAAGTTTTTCAAATTGTTGTTTGAGGAAATCAATTGTCAAAGGGGATTTGTTTATGAAAAATAACTTTTGGAATAAAGTCAAGAACTTGAAAGCATAGATCATAGGGTATTCAACATATCTAAATAACATGTATGAATTAAATAATCCAAACCCAAAATACTCAAGAGGTGGTAAACCTGTTAAAGTGATTTAAACTCCTTGATCAGACAATTAAAATCTAGATTATTGACAACTAAATTTCACCTTTTGAGTCTCAGTTACACAAAATCAATCAATCTCAATAAAGTTCAGATTCAAACCCTACAACTGATTTTTCTTTGTGAGACAAAATTCAATTGCATTAATTCTCTCTTCCTGTTATTAATCTTTACTTTTCAGTCCTTCAATTAAATAGCTATAAACCTATGTGAATTTTCATCTCTCTATTCTTCAATTGAAATAAATTTTTAAAGTCAAAACCAGAGAATTAAACCAGATCAGGGTTTGGATACTTGAATCACAACATGCAATTAGATGGAGAAAACCCTAGAATCGGCTAGGGTTTCTAGCTAGACATGCTAAAAACACAAATTCGAATCAAAATATTAAATTGCATTAAAACTACTTGAAAAATAAAGTGCAGGAATTAAATCTTGACCCAGTTCCTTAATCTCCAGAAAAAATAAAAGATAAAAACTAAAAACCTAAATTATCAACTGAATATTAAACTGCATAATAAACCTATACCTAATACATGAGTATATATAGTGGTAGGGTTAGGTCTTGGGGTCTTGAACTGCGGGGAAAAGTTGTACTTGGTAAATTTCTTTCAAATCCCGAGCTGGACTTATAAAATCGTGCTTCAATTCTAGAAATTCAACTACGTCAATCGACATGCAGTGCATTGGTCGATACACGCCTCTCACTTTGATCTCATGCGTCGCCCGATGCCACCTCAGCTTCCAGTCTCCACGTCAATTGACATGGGCT